>OZ023316.1:8064128-8109518 GCA_964007375.1 Ophion obscuratus | reverse complement strand
CGACGACAATTACGGAGGCGCTTGGAAAATACTCAACGATGAGTACGACACATGCGTGCGTTAGTTCTCGCGCACATTCACGTGTTCGTAAGTTTACCAACTATGAAATTAGAAAATGAGTCTGAATTAAAACGCCTACGCGATACGGTAGGACGATTAAAAAACATAGGACGTGCTGTCGAATACTGAGACGATTTATTAGTTTATTTGGTTGCGCAAAAACTCAGTATACGCACGCGTACCGATTTTCCATCGTTCCAATATTTGAAAGACTTTTTATCTTAAAAAGAATTCAAGGTATTACGCCAGTTCAAGTCGACACCTCGCATAACGCGTCCCGCGCAAATTCGTCCCCCAATAAATCGAATGCCAAGGCGAACGTACACAGCCATTTTCCAAATCAATGCCAGTCGCCAAATCGCTGTAGCAAATGTCAAAGGTTACATCACTCTAGCATACACCGCGCGTCCGTTTCTCGTCAGGAATCGACGACTCCTTCGACTAGCGAAACTGCTGCCGAAGCAACGACCGACGCTGCTGACGTCAATTTACTTCCGTCAAACACCGCGTCTTCTCCGGTCCCCAATCCTCCTTCCGCGCAGAAGGAAATCCCTCCTCAAAACGCAACGATTAACACAACGCATGAGTTTCCGAACTCCGTCTTACTCGTGACCGCTTGGATCAAATTACGCACTCCAGAAGAGCGCGTCGTGAAAGTGCGAGCCTTACTCGATCAAGGTTCGACACATAGCTTCATTTCTGAAGCAATCGCACAAAAATTACGTACTTCGCGTCATCGCGCGAATTTCAACGTCACGTCGTTCGGAGACGCATTTTCCGAACGTGCCACTTCTCGAGTACACCTCACTCTCGAGTCGTGTAACGACCAAGGCACTCGTTTACCTATGGTCGCTTACTTATATAAAAAAATAACTTCGTATGCTGCGCGGCTCTCGCGTCAAGTAAGCTCTTGGCCGCACCTCAAAGGATTAGCTCTCGCCGATTCCGATCCTTTCAGCAAGGAAGTAATAAACGCTTTAATCGGAGCCGATCTTTACGGCTACCTCCTGCTCGAATCTCTTCGAAAAGGTCCGATTGGGTCACCGACGGCCCAACTCACCACTTTGGGATGGATAATCTCCGGCCCCATGGATGCAACGCGCGTTACGCCCGCGTTGATAAATTCTGTGACACATTGCGCGCTCGTCACCGACGACGACGCGTCAATCAGACGGTTTTGGGAAATTGAAGAAATTCCCGCAAAACAATTTCTTACACCCGTGGAGGAGGAATGCGAAAACCATTTCATTAAAACGCATTCCCGCGATCCCTCCGGTCGCTGCGTTTTACGATTGCCTTTCTGCGGTAATTTCGTTCCCGATATGGGCAACAGTTTCCAGATCGCGTTTACCCGATACGCGCATCACGAAACGCGTCGCGAGAAAATACCGGAGCTTGTAAGTGAATACTTCGGTTTCTTAAAAGAATATGAATCGCTGGGACATATGGAAAAGGTCCCCGAACCTGACGCGATCCTTAACCCAGTTTACATTCCACATCATCCTGTTATCCGTGATAGCAGCTCCACTACGCGATTCCGTGTGGTCTTTAACGCGTCTAGCGTCACCTCGAACGGCACGTCTTTGAATGACCATCTGCACATCGGCCTCAAACTACAGCGCGAAATCGGCGGCGTCCTATCAAGCTGGCGGCGACACGGGTTCGTTTATATCGCGGATATTGAGATAATGTTCCGCCAAATCCTCGTTCACCGCGACGACACCGATTATCAACGCATTGTCTTTCGACCAGAACCCGACGGTCCAGTACAGAAACATCGTCTGTTAACCGTAACGTACGGTACCGCGAGCGCACCATATCTAGCCAACCGTGTACTATTGCAACTCACCGACGACGAGGACAGCGGGTTTCCCACTGCCGTCGACGTAATCCGCAATTCGACTTACGTAGACGACGTTTTATTCGGCACCGATAATCTCGAAAGCGCACGAACAATCCGCACTCAACTCGTGTCACAACTAAAACGCGGTGGGTTTAATCTACGCAAATGGTCCGCGAACGATATTGAATTATTAGCGGACATTCCTGGGGTAGGTTACGACCTCGCGATCGACCTATCAAATGACGACTCGGCCGTATTAGAAGTTCTTGGCATCGCATGGCTTCCCAAAGAAGACGCGTTTAGCTTTCAAATCACAGAAATTCCAGAAACGCGCAGTACTAAGCGCTCGGTGCTTTCGCTGATTGCACGTTTGTTCGACCCATTCGGTTGGACTTCACCAGTCATTATTAGCGCCAAGATACTCATGCAAGACTTATGGCTTGCAAACATTGATTGCCGCAGTTCCTCCATCGCTCCTGGAAAGGTGGAATTCTTATCGGCATGATCTGCCTAAATTATCAACCTTACGCATTCCTCGCTGGATCAGCACCACTGCGCAAGAATATTGTGCTATCGAGCTCCACGGTTTCGCGGACGCGTCACAACGCGCATTCTCCGCGGTCGTGGATGTACGAGTCTTGAATTCTCCCTCCGACATATCCGTTTCACTATTAGCGGCTAAATCTAAAGTCGCTCCACTTCAGACAGTCTCCATTCCGCGACTCGAACTGAATGGAGTCGTATTGCTTGTTCAACTGATTGAATACGTCAAACGACAATTAAAATTCGACTCAATTCCCGTGCATGGTTGGACCGACTCAACCGTCGCACTCGCGTGGCTCACCCAGCACCCTTCACGCTGGAAGCCCTATGTCGCAAATCGGGTCTCCGAGATCCATACTAAAATGCCGGAGATTAAGTGGCATCATGTCCCTACACGCGATAATCCCGCGGATTGCGCGTCTCGGGGAATTTCCGTTGCTAAATTTCTGCAGCACCCGCTCTGGTGATCAGGCCCAGCTTGACTTCGCCAGAATTCCACGTTTTGGCCGAATGCACGACCTTGCGCGACCTCGGACGACTCAGTCGATCCACAAATCGTTCTCCAAGAACAACGCTCCTCAGCGACGACTCACATCGTACAAGATACGGAGGAGTGGGACTTTCCCTCACGCTTTTCAAGCTGGGGAAAACTGCTTCAAGTTACGGTTATTCTTTTCCACTGACTAGGAAAATACCGAACTTGCAAACTCGACCAATCCGCAGCCTCAACTACTCAACTAGTTGAGAACTTAAACGAAGCATCCTTCAAGGCGGAAATTCAAGCGCTGCAGTCAAATACGGCACTGCCGCGCTCAAGCCCCCTCAAGCCGCTTAATCCGTTTCTCGCCGGGAACGATCAGCAGCGTCTTGGCGGGCGGTTGCGTTATTCGGTCCTTTCTTATGACGAACGATTTCCACGAATTCTACCGCGTCATTACATAAGTGAACTAATCATCGATCAAACGCATTTACGCTCATTGCACGGAGGCAGTCAGCTCACGTTGCGACTCCTTCGCCAAAATGATTGCATTCTCGGCGCGAGATCCCTCGTTAAAGCTGGGCTCAATAGGTGTATAAGGTGCGTCCGCGAACGCGCTGTTAGTGCCAGTCAACTCATGGGAGACCTTCCCTCTCCCCGAGTCAATGCATCGCCGCCGTTCTCACATTGTGGCGTGGACTATGCCGGTCCATTCCAGGTAATCCCGTATGTAGGACGAGGCCAAAAGGCGCGAAAATATTAGGTGGCACTCTTCTTTTGCCTCGCAACACGTGCCGTTCACCTCGAATACGTCGATGACTATGCGACTTCGGGTTCCCTTGCCGCTTTTCAACAATTCATGAGTAGACGCGGTCGACCGATCGACGTTTACAGCGACAACGAAACGAATTTTCAAGGCGCCGATAACGAATTGCGCCGAACATTCGTAGCCACCTTCAAGAATTCTGCCTTACGCGATAACCTCATGATGGATGGAATCCGTTGGCATTTTATTCCGGCCTCTGCGCCTCACTTCGGCGGACTGTGGGAAGCTGGAGTGAAAAGCTTTAAGCATCATTTGAAGCACGATGTCGGCGCTCATACGTTGTCTCAGCTCGAGCTGTCAATGCTATTATGCAAAATCGAAGCGTGTTTTAATTCACGCCCACTGTCACCCGTCCGGGATGATCCAGATGATTAACCGGTCGCCCTTTACTCAGCAGCCCCGAGCCCTCCTTGCTCGACTTAAAGGAAAACCAGCTTTCCCGTTGGCAAAAGGTACAGGCTATGTACGAGCATGTCTGGAAAGCTTGGAGGCAAGATTATTTATGCGCACTGCAACAGCGGGCAAAATGGCGCACGTCTTCGCCGTCTCTAAAAATCGGAGCGCTCGTACTCCTCAAAAACGAATTACTCCCGCCGTCGCGATGGGAATTAGCTCGCGTACTCGATACGCACCCAGGTCCCGATGGTCTAGTTCGCGTCGTAACGCTACGTACCGCGAAAATGATTTTAAAGTGCCCCATTAGGAAAGTGTGTCCCCTTCCTTGCGATTCAGCTTCAAGTGCGCCGGAGTCTTAATTTGTTTTTTTTTTCTAGATCTGAAGTTTTCGATTTGCTGTCGGGTATAAAATTGTACTTGCGAAAAGATCACACGGCAAGCGCTGCGAGAATCTTGAAGCATTTCGTTCCATTCGGAACGAGGCGGGCGGTATGTTCGAATTTCCATCATTTTAGCGTATTCTCAAATATTAAATTTAAAGTGTTTACAAATTCCTGTTGCTATGCGCGATTGTAGTCTCGGCTCTTCCCGACGGATTATGACGTACGTACGCAAAAACAAGCGCGATTTCGTACTCTCGAATTACCCTTCGGCCGTCGCGATCCTCGCACCCGGCAATACGCGCGTTCTTGCCTAAAATTCAGTAATCCTCCGAGCGTCGAATAGCAAAGATAATCTCGTGCTACTCGATCTCGTTTTTCGTCCTCTATACGAAATTTCAATAATTGACGCAGCTTGCGCTACCGCCAATCTGAGCTTAATGTCAAAACCTCGCGTAACCCGCGTCTTCGTCAGACGTGTGATCCACGCGTAGACACGTAATAAACATTTTAGTAAAACGTAACGTGTATTCCAGTGTTTCTTCGCTGTCGGCGCTACCCAAGTTTCCGTTATCCTCCAGAATTATTCCTGTGTTTGAATCGGCGTCGAAAATAATATTAAATATACGATCACAGGTTTATCGGAGGACGTGTGCGATCACTACATATGTAAAAACGGGAAATCGTGATGGTATTGACAATAAGAATATCCGAATAATGTAATTGGATTTTAAGTGCAGAACATTTATTGTAACATATGTTCGAAGTGATAGCCATGAACCTCGACACATTTTTTAAGACGTCGGATGAATGATTCTCATGACCTTTGAATAGTTTCTGCTGTAATGGCCGCGCAGGTTATCCAACGGATACAATAATGTCAATAGTCGGAGATGTTTCTGATGTTTGCAAATACTGTAACGTAGTAAAATTGCTATGTGCAAATTTAGTGTTATTGGATTATTTTTCATACACTACATGTGTGTTGGTTCGAGGCATCAATGCCCGCCTACTGAATGCATAAAATATGTCACAAATTCAAAATAAAATACAATACTCAACTAAGGATTCTACGTCAATAATATTCGAATTATAATTCGCCATAAGCAATAAGCTGGCATAAGCAACTTTTGTAACAATTTAACTACTTAGACTATTTCAAATTGTATCATCGCATTAGTTATCGTATTAGGTATATCAGGATTATTAGGAATGAAATGTTCGACTGTACTTAGACAGACTATCGAAAATGGAGCGATAGGTATCCAGAGTAAAATCGATATTCCTTTCCCACCAGCAAGCAGGGCGCACCGTTATTTAAACCTTCAGCCTGCCAAAACTATGTCATTAAACCGAAATTTATAGGACGCAATAGATTTCATGAGATGTATGTTAGTTCTGCAATAAAGTAGAAAGTCAATACTTCGACATAACTGTTCAAATCATGCAAATAAAATGAGATTTTGAGAGCCGTTTGGTCTAGGGGTACATCACTGATTTCATTTATACCTTGCGGAATCAGGAACTTGGTTTGCAGTTACATTATAAATTGCGTCAATTTGTCTTTCTTAGCCTGATAATCATGTTGTTAAGAAAACGACATCCTTCGTCGAGCTAATTTTTCTTAACCATGCACGCTAATTAATTGGACAGCATTTCCAGTATACTTGTTGCGATACATACGTCGTACTTTTATATAATCGTGATTTGATATTTTAATTATAATAGTAATATGGTTTTTTTACATAACATATTGAGAAAAATATTATTTCTAGGATTTGACAATTTTGTGCACATTGCTAAAAACTTGCTTGGTTTTTTCATGAAGAGTTATTTCACTTGTTTTGGACGTTTGAATTACAAAATTAATAATGGAAATAAATCCATTGTTTCAATTAGAATCAAAATAATTCGGGTTTAATTTGAATATTGTCGATAGTGAAACAACCGATGATGTTTTCAAGGGAACTTTTTATTACTTAGCGGTTTTTGTACTTGTTCAAGATTTTTAGGGAGATTTTATATCCTTTTGAAACGGAATAAATATACATATATACAGGGCTACTGGTTATTGGTGACGATCCCTTGAAAGGGTTCTATGACACGTTTTCCGCTATTAAATAACCCAATTATGTTTTATGCAAAAGTATACCATTTTCTTAAACATCTAATTAAAAAAACTCAAACATCTAATTAAAAAAACAGTACTATTGTATGGAATCAAACTTTTTATTATTTATAGTTTGAGGACATAGTAACAAAAAATTATTTAAAATAAAATAAGAAAAATATGCAAACATTTATGTATCAGGGGTCCAAAACACTGCAAGTCTAACAATTATTCTTACTTGATTGTTGATAATTCTTTGTAACTATGTCCTTAAACTACAAATAATAAAAAAGTTTGGTTCCATACAACAGATTTTGTAAATTAATTTTTGAAGTTGCCTAACCCTCACTTAAAAAAATATCTAGAAAATGGTTCACTTTGGCATAAAGCATTACTGGGATATTTGATAGTGGAAAACGTCTCCTACAACCCTTTTACGGGATCGTGACCAAAACCCAGTAGCCCTGTATATATCCGAAGAAAAACATTTAATGATACCGATATTGATTGCTCGTGGTACCGTGGTGCCACAATTGGCTGCTTTCGTTAATTTTTCACATATGTATAAAGTGAGCATTATCAACCATATTGACGCAAACATTTCTCTTTACCATTATCGTTGTTACTATTATATTATAGATTTTATTGCTCTAGGCAACGCACTTCATCAGTTTACACTGACAAAAATTCACCTACCTCCGCGGGTTAGGCTTGGTCTTAATCTAGGCCGGAACAATGATGCTGGGCGACGCTCGAGGGTTCCGATACCACCTTGGCTGACGCCAAGTAAAAAAGATGCGCGAAAAAGTGAAATACTGCTCTGTGATAGCCGCTCCCTTGAGCCAGATGGTGAGCGGCTACCGCAGTCCACAATCGTGGTGCCTGAGTAAATGGAAAGATCCAGGTATGATCGTTTTCTGCATACGATCCGCTAGCGACCGGACACCACGTTTGCGAACAAGTACGTCATCGAGGACTGACACAAAAGAGTCCTTCATCCCCCCAAACACGCCGATGATGAGGACAACGATATTGTTGTTGATATTATTATTCTTTCTTTTAATTAATAGGCTTTATTGCTCACGGTACCGGAGTGCCACAATTGGCAGCCTTCGCTATTTTTTCACATATGTATAAAGTGGGCATTATCTACCGTACTGACGCAAACATTTCTCTTTACCATTATCGTTGTTACCATTATATTATCGATTTTCTTGCTCCGGGCAACGCACTTCATCAGTTCACACTGGAAAACATTCACCCAAGTTCCGCACCTTCTTCACGTAGCGTTCCTTCACATGAAGAAGGTTAGCTTTGTTCAATGTGTGGTGACGGCATGTCAATACCGAACTGATTTTTCGGACTTTAGACGTGAACGCCCTCTCCACCGCAATGAAGTGTAACACACATTGAACACGGGATGCCTGCCTATGCGCTTCATTGATCTTATTCTGGAGCTGTGCAACGCGCCGCCAAGCCTTAGCCACGAACGCCGCCTTATCATTACGTGTCCGAGGCTTCGCCTCAACAGCCGCGTGATATGCAGCGCAGTTTAAGCTGAGGATCAGCGGTCTCAGGAATTGCTTGCGCAAGAGACTCATTTGCCGCTTCCAGGCAAGGAGGCTGAAGAGAAAATTTCCCAGTTATTCTCTCCCTTCTTGTTCCCCAGTCCTCTGTCAAGTCGATGCGCCAACGGGGGGGTTCCGACTACGGGGGGGGGGGGGGGGGGACCGATTTTGAGGCCGATCGGCAGAGCTCCGCACTGAACGCGCGGAAGAGCGCCAGCCGGACAACTTTGGTGGTAGTAACAAAAGATCGTCGCAAACGGGCAGCCTGGTATCGCAGATGTTGTTGCAAGAGGTGTGCGAGCTCTGGGTGTACTTGGGCATGCAATCTCGCCATGTAGTCCCGCCGGGATGGTGCGCTATCCCTCCAGCAGCAGATGACGTCCTCCTTGAGTTCCTCCGTCCACTCGAGGCGCCGATTTCGAGCCGTGGTTGTTGCCATGGTCGTTGATGTGGATCCTATCCGGGCCCCTCCCAACTGATCCTTGGTCCCCGTCCAAGAGAGATCGGTTGTGGGGAGCCTGACTAGGTGGTGGTCGGACCTAGTTTTCGGCGTGCTAGGTAGTTGGCCTGGCACGCCAGTGGCTATTACCAGGGAGTTGTTCTCCCCCGGGCAATAGGCATGCCAGCTTCCCGACGCCAGTCCATATTATTTTTTTTTAAATTATAATAGACTTTATTGCTCTGGGCAACACACTTTTTCAGTCTGCACTGGGGAACATTCACCTACCCCCGGGGGTTAGGCTCGGTCTTAATCTAGACTGGAACAATAACGCTGGGCGGCATTCGAGGGTTCCGACATCACCTCGGCTGCCGCCTAGTCAAAAAGTCGCGCGAAAGGTCCAATGTATCGCTCTGCGATAGCCGCTCCCTCAAGCCAGAGGGTGGGCGGCAACCGCAGTTCACAATCGTGTTGCCTGCGTAAACGGAGGGACCCAAGTATGACCACCTTCTGCATCTGACCCGCTAGCGACCGGACACCGGGTTTGCAAACCGGTATGCCACCAAAGCCCGAAACAAAAGACTCTTTTATCCCCCCTAGCGCGCCGATGATGCGGACAATGAGAGGCACCCTGAATCCCGGTACAAACGACGCAGCGCGGCCAGGAGAGGCTGATACTTGAGCCGTTTCTCGTCTTCCTTTCATGACACGTTCACTTCGGCCGAAGCCAAGAACTCAATGACGTATATCGTCCTGTCGTCGAAATCGAAAAGGACAACATTAGGCTTAGCCGCTTGAAGCGACCCGGGCGCGAACGAGAAGTTGCAATAAATCTTGCACCTCTCGCCCACGACAACGGACTCAATATCTCCTGGTAAATAAGGCGGCATGGGTTCCCGGTCTATCCCATAAGATGGTAGTACAACACCCTTAGGGCCGCGTTATGGCGACGGATATAGCCGAAGATTGCATATACCGGGCACGCCGACAATAGATGCATTAGTGTCTCCTTCGATTGTTTGCATGCACGACACGAAGTGGTCGACAGAGGCTGACCCATAACGCGACTGCGATAGACCAGGGTGTGGATGACTCCGTCTTGGCAGGCGCAGATAAACCCTTTGGTCTCGGAGATTAGTCCAGCTGATCGCAAGAAGCAAACGGTCAGCTGGGTGGACAGCCCTTGCTCGTCGATGTGGTGAAAAAACACAGCCTGCATGGGTCTGTCCACATGCTACCGAGTCAGGACAGTCTGCTCGGCAGCCCTGATTGCCCGCCAACGTCGGGACTTGGGCAACCGAGTGACAGAGTCGTTGGCAAGGCGCCGGCGGAATTCCAAGCCGAGGGTCACTGCCGCACGATCTGCTGCCTTATAATGAAAAGCCCTCGGCCCATGAAGCTCATGCTAGTGCACAATCTCCAGGAGCGGGTCCGAGCTCGTTATTACATCGCTTGCTATTCCGAGGACCATGGACATATTATTTATTTTTTTTTTTAATTAATAGACTTTATTGCTCCGGGCAACGCACTTCCTCAGTTTGCACTGGGAAACATTCACCTACCCCCGGGAGTTACGCTCGGTCTTAACCTAGACCCGAACAATAACGCTGGGCGGCACTCGAGGGTTCCGACATCACCTCAGCTGCCGCCCAGTCAAAAAGTCGCGCGAAAAATCTGATATATCGCTCTGCGATAACCGCTCGCTCAAGCCAGAGGGTTAGCGGCTACCGCAGTCAACAATCGTGTTGCCTGAGTAAATGGAGGGACCCAATTATGACCGCCTTCTGCATCCGACCCGCCAGCAACCGGACACCGGGTTTGCAAACCGGTATGCTAGCGAGGCCCGATACAAAAGACTCTTTCATCCCCCCTAGCGCGCCGATGATGAGGACAACGAGAGTTACCCAGAATCCTCGGTGCAAACGACGTAGCTCGGCCAGGAGAAGCTGATACTTGAGCCGTTTCTCCTCTTCCTTTCGCGACACGTTCACTTCGGCCGGAGCCGAGAACTCAATGACGTATATCGTCTTGTCGTCGAAATCGAAGAGGACAACATCAGGCTTAGTCGCTTGAAGCGGCCCGATGGTCGCGAATGAGAAGTTCCAATAAATCTTGCACCTCTCGCCCACGACAACGGACTCACTATCTCCTGGTAAATAAGGCGGCACGGGCTCCCGGTCTATCCCATAAGAGTGCCGTAGATGGTAGTACAACACCCTTAGGGCCGCGTTATGGCAATAGATATAGCCGGAGACAGCATATACTGGGCAGGCCGACAGTAGATGCATTAGTGTCTCCGGCGATTGTTTGCATGCACGACACAAAGTGGTCGGCAGAGGCTGACCCAAAACGCGACTGCGATAGACCAGGGTGTTGATGACTCCGTCTTGGCAGGCGCAGATAAACCCTTCGGTCTCGGCCATCAGTCCAGCTGACCGCAAGAAAGAAAAGGTCAGCTGGGTTGACAGCCCCTGTTCCTCGATGTGGTGAAAAAACACACCGTGCATGGGTCTGTCCACGTGCTGCCGAGTCAGGACAGTCTGCTCGGCAGCCCTGATTGCCCGCCGACGTCGGGACTTGGGCAACCGAGTGACGGAGTCTATTGGCAAGGCGCTACGCAGGTGCCGGCGGAACTCTAAGTCGAGGGTCTTTGCCGCACGATCTGCTGCCTTATAAAGAAAAGCACCCGCCCCATGAAGCTCATGCTGGTGCACAATCTCCAGGAGCGGGTCCGAGCTCGTTATTACATCGCTTGCTATTCCGAGGGCCATGCGGTCATGAAGACACTCCAATCCCAGGAGCCCACGCCCGCCGCTCTGACGCAGCATATAGAGGCGCGGGGTGGAAGATCGAGGGTGCAGACTCCGCTGGATGTTCATTATTTTGCGTGTGCCGATGTCCAGCTGTTTAAGCTCGTCTCTGCGCCATTTGACGGCGCCAAAGGAGTAGAGCAGGACCGGGACAGCGAGCATATTGGTGGCAGTGATCTTATTTTTCCCAGACAGATCTGATTTCCAGATCCGTCTGAGACGCCGCCTATACTCGCTGCGGAGGGCCTCCTTGACACCCTCAGCGTCTTGTACAGAACGCTGATCGATGCCAAGGTACCGATAAGACCCTCCGGCGTCCAGGTGTTTGAAGACGCTCCCGTCCACCAGCCGAACATCAGCCGCGACACCCTCTGCTCTCCCTCTCCTGAGATGAAGAACAGCGCACTTGTCCAATCCGAAGTCCATTCCCGCCGCCCGCGTGTACGTCGCTACGATGTTTAAGAGGAGCTTAAGCCCCCCCTCCCCAGGAGCGTATAGCTTGAGGTCATCCATATAAAATAAATGGGTGATCCCTCGCCCACGCTCCCCGGGGGGCCCCGCTTCGTACCCGCGTGCAGCCCGCAAGGCGATTGACAAGGGTAATAGTGAGATGCAAAACAGGAGGGGGCTGAGAGAATCTCCCTGGATAATCCCCCTCCTATACCCCACCACTCCGGTCGACACGTTGCCTTCACTAGTCTTAACTGTGAAGCGTGTCTTCCAGAGCGGCATGAGTTGCCTAATGCATCCCACTATGTAAGGACTCACCGAACGGCGTTCGAGTAGGTGTATAATCAGTTTGTGACTGACAGTGTCGAACGCCTTACGGTAGTCTATCAAAGCGACTGAGAGGTTACGCTTGTGCTGGACCGCGTCTTGCGTGATGCAGCGGTCCACCAGCAGGTTCTCCTTACAACCTCCCACTCCTCTCTTGGATCCCCTTTGTTCGTGTATCTCCCGCCATGCAGGCTTGATCTCGCCCAGAACACGCTCATAAAGAATCTTTGTGAAGATCTTACAGAGCGCATTTAGACACGTTATCGGGCGGTAGTTCTCCGGATGAGACAGATCCCCTTTTTTGGGGATTAACACCGTTCTTCCCTCTGTCAGCCACGTAGGGATTGGCACCGTCCCATCGATGAACGACGAGAAGATGCGGGCCAGATGGGTATGGGTGCACGTGAATTTCTTCCACCAGAAGATGTTAATCCCATCCGGCCCGGGAGCGGCGTGGTTCTTCATGCTACTCACCGCCTTCTCCACCTCACCCCGCGTGACTGGAAAACAGTCGCCACGCTGACTCGGCTGTTGCCGGCAGTACGTGTCGAACCGTCCCAGAGCTGGAGTACTTTCATCAAAATGACCCGCCTCGCTATACAGCTTTCCCCAAAACCGCTCCACCTGAACAGCTGTTGGCGCTGTGTCGGGGGCAGGCATAGGTGGTTGGAACCAGCGGCCTGGGTCAGAACGGAAGAGGGCGTTGTCTAACGCCCGACCCAGCCGCCTCTCTAGGGATTGCTTCGCAACCCCCAGGTTCCGCACCTTCTCCACGTAGCGTTCCTTCACAATAAGAAGGATAGCTTTGTTCAATGTGTGGTGACGGCATTTCAGTTCCGAGCTGATTTTTCGGATTTTAGGGGTAAACGCCCTCCCCGCCGTAATGAAGTCTAACACACACTGAACACGGGATCCCCGCCTCCGCGCTTCATTGATCTTATTCTGGAGCTGTGCAACGCGCCGCCGAGTCTTAGCCACAAATGCCGCCTTATCATTGCGTGTCTGAGGCTTCGACTCAACAGCAGCGCGATACACAGCCCAGTCCAAGCTGAGGAGATCAGCGGTCTCGGGGATTGCTGACGCGAGGGACTCATTTGCCGCTTCTAGGCAACCAGGCTGAAGAGAAAATTTCCCAGTGATTCTCTCCCTCCTTGTTCCCCAGTCCTCTGTCAAATCGACGCGCCAACGGGGGGGTTCCGACTGCCGGGGGGTTCGATCTTGAGGCCGTCCGGCAGAGCTCCGTGCGGAACGCGCGGAAGAGCGCCTGCCGGACAGCTCTGGTGGTAGTAACAAGAGATCGTAGCCTTGTCGTCGCAAGCGGGCAGCCTGGTCTCGCAGATGTTGTTGCGAGAGGTGTGCAAGCTTTGGGTGCTCTTGGCTCCACAGGGCCTGCAACCTCGCCATCTAGCCTCGCCGCGACGGTACGCTATCCCTCCAGCAGCGGATGAGGTCTTCCTTGAGTTCCTCCGTCCACTCGAGGCGCCGATTTCGAGCCGTGGTCGTTCCCGTGGATCCTATCCGGGTGCCCCTCCCAACTGATCCTTGGTCCCCATCCGAGAGGGACCGGTTGTGGGGGGCTTGACTAGGTGGTGTTCGAACCTAGTTTTCGGCGTGCCAGGTGGTTGGCCTGGCACGTCGGTGGCTATTGCGGGGGAGTTGCGCTCCCCCGGGCGATGGGCACGCCAGCTTCCCTACGCCAGCAAATTAATAATTATTTGCCAGCAAATATAATAATAATTATTAATAATAATAATAATAATTACCTATTATTATTATTATTATTATTATTATTATTATTATTTACTACAATCAATCCGTGATTTTTGAGTGCTAAATACGTCGAACTCCTCCTTGAGCGAACAGCGTTGAAGTTTTCATTATTGCGGTGCAAAGAAATTTCTTTTTATCTTCCATCTCTCGTGATTCCTGGAATCTGGAATCTTTCCTACATTGGGTTGTACCGAAGGCTTCGAATCCTCAATAGGCCAAACCATCAACCAAACGAACTCGAGTCTATATGGCTCAGTCGAAATCGGCACGCTCAGTCGCCCTCCCAAATAGGGTTTTACAATCGGTACAGTCTCAGACCCACGACTGGTTGCCAGAGATCAAACGATGGCGCGGTAATGGCTATGTAAACGGGCCAGATCCGCACCATGCATGGTTGGTAATGGTAAACCATGAATGGCTGCTAAGACTTGGCTAACTATCATACGCCCATATTGTCCCAGCAAGGGCTGCCGGATATTCTGCCGGAAATGAAGAACAAAAAATTGACAAATTATGAATATAAAAATTCTAGTAGTATTTTTTTTGTTTTCTTATGCTTTATTTATGTCCACATACATATAATAATTGCATTAAAAACGCTTTCTGCATTATTCAAGTTTTTACCTTTCATCGGGATCGAACCTGCGCCTTTCGTTCTAGTGTCAAGCGCCCTACCCACTTAGCCATTGTTACGTCCAGAAGGGACGATTTTATTTTACCTTTGGGTTCTTTAATAATTCCTGTTTAAATAAAAGGAATAGCCACATGTCCCATATGGGCCTGGCAAACTCTCCTGTGGAAATGGGAGTGGGGGAACAAACCTTGACAGCGGGTCTTTAGGGGTAAATATTTATAGATGCTATTTTATTATATTGTGGTTATCCTACTTACATCTGCGGGTAGTCACGCCTTTACGGGTGGACGTTTCCCCTGCGCCGCTCTCTCTTACTCCCTCACTCTTCACCTTTACGTGGGGACAGTTTCCTCTGCGCCGCTCTCTCTCACTCTCTCACTCTTCACGCTCTTCCGCGGGGACAATTCTCTCCACGTTTCACTCCCGCAAACCGCGCTGTGCTTATGTCGGGGCTGACGCAGTCCCCGCACCTTACCGCACTGGCTCGATAGTTTATGGGTATTTTAGAGAATAAAATTTGTATGATAAAAATGGTTTCCTAAAGTAATGATCAATGTCTCTGTTCGGGTCCGCCGGGCCGCTACCCAGGTCTTACTACACCGCCGCGAGTACTGCCGTTACTTACCTACGTTACTAGTAAAGACTGACGTCTCTGTGCGGGTCCGCCGGCTCTAGGCCTGGACTTACTACACCGCCGCGAGGACTGCTGTTACTAGGAGTTTACTCCGACTCCAGGAGCGAACCGTGGACAAATCGGAACTGAATCATACGTACTGCCACCGAACCGACGTTAGCTCGGTCGCCATTAGCCTGGTGGGGTTTTTTGCAAAGTCCACGGAAACTTGTTCGCTCCCGAAGTCCTACGGTCGAACTCCGCGGATCAGGCGATGCTCGATCAGCGGAATCGGATCGGGTACATCCGGTCCCACCGGATGCACCGATGCATCAACCCGGCGACACCGCACAGAGACACGAGGCACAGAGTCGCAAAGAGCACTTATCAATTAATTTAAACAAAAAGGAAAAATGTTTCGGGACGTGACAACCCCCCCCCCCCCTTAGGGAGATCGACGTCCTCGTCGAACTAGGATTCCTCGCGTAGCATCACGTTGGCGACGGCAGTCACCAGCTCGCCGAGCTTCTCCCGTTGCTCTCTCATTCCGGGTTGAGCAGCGGCCGCCTGGATCAACTCCCCGAAATTTGCCAATCTCTACCGGCGGGAGGCTGTTCTGCGATGGTGCTGGGGTTGCGTTGACGGCAGGTCCCTCAGCGGCTCGTCTGCTTGAATCAGCTGCGGTACGAGTCGTTATCGGCGGAACACGAGGGCGAGCCTTATTTGTCTGTACCCTCGCCAGTCGCTGAACGTTTGCGGTGGACCGTGCGACGACCGCGCTCAGGGCTCCCGTCATCATGCCGCTCTTCTCCCAGCGCGATAGGCAGCCCCCCGCGTGGGCCGCGAACGTCGCCCCCGGGATCGTAAGACCGCAAAGGGGGCAAGATATTTTTCCCCTCCGGCCGAAACTTTCGGCGATTAGCTTCTCCATGCACGCTCCCACCACCGGTCACTCCTTCCCTTTCCCGCAAATTGGGCATGGGTCGCGGGAGCGAGCAGCGACGGCTATCACCATGTTCTCCTTTTTACTCGATGAACTCGTTGGGATTTCGTCGCCGCGGTCGCGCGGGTCCTGGGCCACCCCGATCAATTGCGCCGAAACCGCAGCCCACTTTTGGGCGGTCGTCTTCTCGATCGCCCGACCTTGCACGACGTTCCTGGCCGGTACACCAAGGTTGAAGATTGGCGATGGGATTGACGAGGGAACGCCACCAGTCCTGCGAGTAGCCCTGACCGTGACCCCGAGGTGACGCTCCACCCCCGGACTTGGCGGGTGTGCGCACACCGACTTCCGAAATTGCACGTAGCACTCGTAGAGGTGAGAAGAGGGATTACAGTCTTCCTCCGTTTCCTTGATCGGCTCTTCACACACGGGGTACCACGGGGGCAAGTCGTTCACGGCTCGTGCTCGGGCAAATTCGTTGATGCACTGCCGAAAGTCTTTCGCGCACGACAGGCATTCCCCGCGGCGGAGATATCGAGAGATTGTACGTTCCATGGCTGCTGGAGTTCGTAGCTGATGTGGACTGAGAAGAAGACTGTTGATCGTTTCTTAACAGAGCCGTCCTGCCTCAGCTGGCCCCCCTCTTTTCCCATTCCCTGCTTCGTTAGGAATTCTTGACAAGGGACCGGGCGGGGAAGAGGGTCCTCTCGCGCCGGACTCGAGGTACTTATCGGCAAGTTAGGTGTCAAGTTGCCTTCTTGGGAATTTCCTTGGGCCGAATGCTCAAGCTCCCTTCGACTGGGCGAGAATTCTCTCTTCGCGAGCATAAACCTTTCCAGATGTATCCGAAGGAGACAAGGAACCAAGCTTTTGAGATGTACGAAGCTGGTCAGAGTGAGAAGGTGTTGTTTCTCTCTCTCTCTCTCTCTCTCTCTCTCTCTCTCTCTCTCTCTCTCTCTCTCTCTCTCTCTCTCTCTCTCTCTCTCTCTTGTTTGTTCTCGCCTATAGCATGAATTCTTTTCTCCACAGCGAGCAACGAATCTTCGTCCCCAAGGTTCGATGTCTGGTTTCCTTCCGCTGAAGAGTTATGCGTTTGAATAAACAGTTCGTCCAATCCGCTTGCTGAAATTGAGTTGGTGTTTGTGGCTACTAGGTTCCAGTATTATCTTCGAGTCTATTGTATGGGTTCTTCGGTGTTGAGTCGGCCGCTCCACGACCCACGAAGAGAAGGACGCAGATAATCGCGGTCAGTATTTTGCTGTTGATACGCACATAGTTGCAACCTAACTGCATGTAAGCTAACTTGACCTTATCAACGTGTTTCGCGCACCGCTAGCCAGTTTTTGTTCCGAGGATGGCATTATTCTTATCGGTAATTGATATTATCTTATAGAGACCGTGATATTGAGCATCAAATTTTCCTTTCCGAGGTTCTTTCAAAACGTATGCTTGATCCCTGTCACATCCGGAAGGGATGAGGGCATAATATTTTTGTTTCCCTCTTTGTTGCCTACGCCTAGCGCAATAGCACGGGATGAGGGTAAAAAGGGGTAGTGCGTGGGAAAGAGTAGAATCAAGAAATTGACACGATATTTCGGTATTGAGGGGTAATTCGACAGACTTGGTGTAAGATTGACACTATGTTATTTATTATAAGAGTATTAAACTGTTTGAAGCCATCAGGCTTATGATGAATGATACAAAAAAGAAAAAGGTATGGTTAGCTTACATTGGTTGCGTTTGACGCTCGGTTGCTCGCTCGCCCGCTTGCGTGGATGTTTGTTGTCGCTCGCGTTACAAGGGCCTTCGCTCTTGGCCTGGTGCGCTCGCTGGTAAAATTGCTGGTAAGACGCTCGCAGGATTTTACGCTGGACGTGTGTATACTCGACGTGTTTACTACGATGGGCACTACGCGTAGATAGAAATATGAACGGCGCGCAAGGTCGATGAATTGAGATTGGTAATCGCGGACCGATGATAGAAGTTATACAAGTGTAAAATAAAACTTTTGTGACTCGAAAAATGAAGACGGTTCATATGAAGGATAATCAGAGATATTCATTAGGCTTCTGGGTTAAGACTTGATATAAGGAGTGATTCGGTTGACGTAAATTGGTTGACGGAAGACTCAGTTCTGAATTTGGTGAAGATTGTCGGGAGACAGGGATTGAGACTCGATAGAAGAACTTGATTTGATGGTGGTTGACGGGAGACTGGCTTCAGGAAGGAAGTCTTTCTTGATATGAAAATTAGGAGAGGTTCAGTAGTGGGAGAAGGAACCTTAGGGAGAGTGTGGTCTTGGTCATCTAGTTCTTTAGGGATTGGACCATTGGTCGTAAAGATATCGGTTGATTAGCGTGATTGGTCGCGGTATGGTGTGCGAATACGTTACAGATTCGTGATGCACGTACGTAGCCTTATTTCAGGGCATCGGTTCTGACTAATATGCGTATGAAGAGAAGGAGACCTTTATCTCGTGTTTGACGGGAGACTGGCTTCAGGAAGGAAGTCTTTCTTGATATGAAAATTAGGAGAGGTTCAGTAGTGGGAGAAGGAACCTTAGGGAGAGTGTGGTCTTGGTCATCTAGTTCTTGAGGGATTGGACCATTGGTCGTAAAGATATCGGTTGATTAGCGTGATTGGTCGCGGTATGGTGTGCGAATACGTTACAGATTCGTGAGGCACGTACGTAGCCTTATTTCAGGGCATCGGTTCTGACTAATATGCGTATGAAGAGAAGGAGACCTTTATCTCGTGTTTCGACGAAAAAGCGCATGGGATATAGAGTTCGATATCGGAGACCTAAGCATTCGCATGGTTTGTGTTATGTCAATTTACGGCTATGGTGACTTCTCATGTTGAGAGGTTTGTATATCGGACCACGCTGCGAGACCGGATGTCTTATTATTTAGTCGGAGTTATAAGATCGTCGGAGCCGCTAGTCTATGATATATTTAAATAATCTAGAGTTGGGGCTTCTCTTGGTCAATATGAGTGGGGACGGCGGAATTTTTGGGGTCGAGTTGATGGTTGGTTTTTCGTTCGACAGCTCTTCTTGGAATATGCGCCTGAGATCGTGTTCTTGTTGACAGCCAATGGGATAGAAAACGTCGATGACTGTGGCGGTGTGGCTATCGTGTATATATCGCTGTAGGTTGAATATGCGTGCGAAACGTACGCACGTTCCTTTTTACGTTATTACGCGTCTTATTCTAAGATTTGTACATGTATAATAAGCTTATAACGGCAAATGAGGATATTGGGAATAACCGAGAGAAGGCATATTCGCTAGGATGTAACATCCCCGACCTTCCCTTCAAAAGGGCGGCATTTACGGTCGTAGTAATGCTTGGAGCGTTCTTTAGCTCTATTGCCGGATTTCCCGGCCATCTCTCGGATTTCATTTTGTCGCTTTATGAGCTTAACGAGGAATGAACCACTTGTGTCCAGCCGATTTTCGGTTGGGAATTCACTCGGTTGTCGGGCTGTTTTTCCGAACACGATCTCGTGCGGAGTGAAATTCGTTGCCTCGTGTACGCTGGTGTTGTAGGAAAACTCGGCAAAGGGTAATAAACGGTCTCAGTCATCGTATTTATCCGCATAGTGCTTGATGTACTCGGTTAGAACGATATGACTTTGTTCCATTGCACCATTAGTCTGCGGACGGTAACCAGATGTAGTTGTATGGTTAACCTTGTAAATTTTGGAGATTTCCCGCAGTAACCCATTCGTGAATGCGGTTCCACGATCGGTTAGGATCGCCCGTGGGGCTCCGAATTGGTTGTATAGCCGACGCACTATTGCCTCTGCAACGGTGGTGGCCTTTAAATCGGGAATCGGTTCAGCAAGGCAGTACTTTGATAAGTTATCCTGCATCGTCAGAATATGCCTATTCCCATGGAGCGACGTAGGCATCGGACCGACGGTATCAAGGGATACCTTATCAAAGGTGTCTGCCGGGGTGTCTGTTAGGAGCATCGCTTCGCAAGTCTTTGCTAGAACGAGTTTCTGCTCCTGACAGCTTTTGGCCAGTAAAACCGTTCTCGGACTCGCCTATAGGTCTTGGTCCCCTTATGTCCACCGATAAGGCTCGAGTGCATTTCTTTGATTATCGTCTCCCTTAATTCTGGGGGAGCGACCTGGATCCTCCCATAGCAGAACGCGACACTTATCCCCTTATTCTCGGAAAGAGAATGGATAAGTGATAGGAGCTTGTCGGGGGCAAGTTCATCCGTGAAATCGCCATGACGGGATATGCGGAATGATTTCACATTCAATCATCTCATTTCCCGTTCAAGAGTCTTAAGACCGTCCCGAATTTTATCGAGACTTGTGTCGTCATAATACCGGGCTTTGATTACGACACCAAAAATTCGGTTTGTCCATACTGCGTCACCGCAATTTGTCCAACCACCAAACTTTTCTCCCGTATGGATTCCGAGTCGAACAATCCCAGATCTGATAATAATTTGCCTATCGGGGTAGTCAACTCGCCGTCAGCAGAGATGAAATGTATATAATTATCCCTCCGTTCTGGCGATTAACGCGAGGGCGTCGCCGACGGGGGTTCGCGGTCGTTCCCCACACTTTGGCTCTACCGTTCCGGCTAGCGAGTCCGAGGATAGATCCTCTACCATTTCAAGCGCTTCTAGGAGAGATTTTGGTTTCGCGATGTAAAGTAGTTTGTTCAGTCGCGAGGGTAACGCTTGACGGAAAGATTCAAGGGCCAGCGTCGCGATTGGGTCGACGTTCATCGCAGAAGCCTCACACCCCAATTCTTCCTTCCAGGCGGTTCGAGCAACGCTCATTAGCCGGAGAATTCGGAGGTATAAACACCGGGGTGTCTTACCTTGATTTAAACGTAACCCGTAGAGTCCGCCCAAACATGAGTTAAAATTCCGTCGGTGAGTTAATCCATCCTGCAACGCCGTCGTTAGTTCTCTGACTGATCGAATATTTTGGCCCTGGACATAGGTACGCGCCTCACCACGTAATTTACTTAGTACCCCGGTCACAAATTCGGGCATTTGATACGGGGGTACAAATGCAGCTGCATTCTGGATGTTTTGTAAATAGTCACTGAGGGGAATTGAGGTACCATCGAATTCCGGTATTGACGCCAACCTGTTCGTCAGGTTGATGCCCCTAAGTATGACCGATAGGTCGGCGGGTGTTACGGTTTCGTTAAGCGAGCCGTCAGGTCCCGCACGACTGGATCCCGCGCCGGCCCCGGGATTCCCATCGCGAGGATCGTCAACCATTTTGATTAATTATGTCTTATGCGTAAACGGAAAGAACGGAAAATTCAACACTCAGTTCACGGATTTATCGACGAAATACGAATTTATATTTTTGACAACTTAAAGGGAATAATTTTCCACCTTTCCGTTATATTCCAATTTCCACAATTGAGAGTGCAGAGTGCAGGCGGGTATCCCACCGCTGCCACCAATTTGTTATGTCCAGAAGAGACGATTTTATTTTACCTTTGGGTTCTTTAATAATTCCTGTTTAAATAAAAGGGATAGCCGCACGCCCCACACGGGCCCGGCGAACTCTCCTGTGGAAATGGGAGTGGGGAACAAAGTCTGACAACGGGTAATTAGGGGTAAATATTTATAGATGCTATTTTATTGTATTGTGGTTATCCTACTTACATCTGCGGGCAGTCACGCCTTTAGGCGGGGACAGTTTCCCCTGCGCCGCTCTCTCACCACTCTCTCACTCTTTACGCTCTTCCGCGGGGACAATTCTCCCCACGTTTCACTCCCGCAAATCGCAATGTTCTTATATCGGGGCTGACGCAGTCCCCGCACCTTACCGCACTGGCTCGATAGTTTATGGGTATTTTGGAGAATAAAATTTGTATGATAAAAATGGTTTCCTAAAGTAACGATCAATGTCTCTGTGCGGGTCCGCCGGGTCGCTACCCAGGTCTTACTACACCGCCACGAGTACTGCCGTCACTTAACTACGTTACTAGTAAAGACTGACGTCTCTGTGCCGGTCCGCCGGGTCTAAGGCCTGGACTTACTACACCGCCGCGAGGACTGGTATTACTAGGAGTTTCCTCCGTCTTCAGGAGCGAACCGTGGACAAATCGGAACTGAATCATACGTACCGCCACCGGACTGATATTTGCTCGGTCACCATTAGCCTGGTGGGGTTTTTTTGCACCGTCCACGGAAACTTGTTCGCTCCCGAAGTCCCACGGTCGAACTCCGCGGATCAGGCGATGCTCGATCAGCGGAATCGGATCGGGTACATCTGGTCCCACCGGATGCACCGATACAGCAACCCGGCAACACCGCACAGAGACACGAGGCACAGAGTCGCAAAGAGTACTTATCAATTAATTGAAACAAAAAAGGAAAAATGTTTCGGGACATGACACCATTCTAACACTTACAGAATCCATCGTTTGTTCGTTCCTTACTTTTATGCCGATAATTTTATTCGTGACATTAAAGTTTACCGACAATTGTTTTGGTCCATTTAGGCTCTAAAAATAACTCGCTCGTTTTGGGTGAAGTTCCGAAAAGCATACTCCTCTGATCGCGAGCTGAAATTTTGCACCGAACTTCCTCTCATTACCCTAAGAGAAACCGTTAACGGATTTTTGACGATTAGCAATAGTTCTCGATATGTCGCATTGTAAAGTTGATTATTTCACGCCATACGAGTATATCTATATATCCGATAGATACCCCCACTCCTCCGGCCGCGCTGCTTCCTGGCAAAAAGTGCGCGCCCGTATGCGCATATCACTTGCCATGTGGGATGCGTTTGTTTGGGTTTATTTAATATAGTAGGAGCGCAGTACAATAAATAACTTTCCATATACGATATATCGAAAACTATTGCTAGTCGCCAATATCCTTTTAAAGGTTCTCTTGAAATATTGAAAAGACGGTCGGTGCAAAATTCCAGCTTCATCAGTACGATACCCCAATGCTGATCGCCATATTATCGGTGTGATGGTATTAGCCCACCAATGGCTGGCATAGATCTGGCAAGCCGTTCATCCGCCTACAGTACGCCAATGCTGATCGCCACATTATCGGTGCGATAGTATTGGCCCATGAATAGCTGGCATAGATCTGGCAAGCCGTTCATCCGCCTACAGTACCCCAATGCTGGTCGACGAATTATTGGCCGATTATCCGCAAACCGTTTAATGGCTGAATGCTGGCATTTTTGTTACGACAGGCGACCCTATATGGGCTGCCGAACGGACACAGCGAATACATTTATTCGCGATCGTGATCCTCGAAACACTCGCCGTCGAGGGACGATAATTCCTCGTCGGGCCCGTAATCCTACTCGATTTTTTCTTCGAACCTTCGAATCTCCGTCCGCAATTAGACAGCTTGACGGGTCTTCCGAGACAGAGGAACGTTAGCGTTAGTCAGGCTTTTCAGTAAAGTCGAGAAGAGCGAAGCTCGGTTGATATCGGGAGCTAGGGATAAAATTGTGTTGATGTTTGTAACCTTGGAATGAAACGAATATTCTTCTATATTTTTTATTTCGTCATATTTTATACCATCTAAACGTCCTTACTTTCTTTTTCCATCTTTTTCCTCCTTTAGGTTTTGGATCCCTGAAACGACGTTCAAAAGTGTTTCTATGATTTTTGTAGCTTCAATGTCGTAAAAAATATTGGGCAGTATGAAAAAAATGCATTTCGTTACATCCCAACGATGCAAAATTCAACCCGATAATGATACAAGAGATGTTATATTTTTCTATTTCATTCCTTGAGATTCTAATACCGAATAAGAGTCATCATGATCAACCCTGAGCTACTGGTTAATCGGCTACGCGCCAAACAAAACCAAATCCATCCACACAAAAATCGAAAATTCCTACCATCCTTGTCCCTTCATGACAAACGGTATGACAAGAGACCAAGACGATCCGACGAATTCCGGCTTGCCGACTTCCCTCTCGTTGTTTAAAAAGAACACCGCCGCCTCCTCGGTGAATTCGCCGTTGCGATCCATGTCAAAAGTCGCTCTGGTCTTAAGCTCGTCGACGCAACGGTGAGAACGCCATCGCTTTCCGAATCCAACAGCTTGAACAAATCCTCCGACTCAGTGGTGATGGGTTGGGCGGCTTTTTCGGGTTCGGCCGGTTTGTATTTTTCCATCGCCACCTCCCTCTCCCCAGTGACCTTCTTAAAGATTTTTTTCTCCTTCGCGGTGAGGGTGGCATCTCCGAAATTGATTCTCAGATTGACCAGTCTGGCTTGATTCTCGATTTTGAGACACTTGCCAGCCGCAGTTGCCGGCCGAAGTCACAAACGCCGTTGTTGCACGGCTTGAGGGTAGGTAGCGCGAAGCGTGACCGTTGTTCTGGCAGACGAAGACCCCGTTGGGACAGGTGGTCGTACCGGGCTCGTCACTGCCATCGCTGCAGTCGCAGTAATCGTCATTGACCCGCTCGAATCTCATATCCGCCATTCCCTGACCTCCTGTAATGAGTTATTTCGAATAAAATATGCCGCCTGTATATGGAATCGAACCTTAAACCTACCTACCTATCTTCTGCCTATACTATGTACGGTGCCAATACGTTATTGAGTGCTCGTGGTAGTTTGATCACAGATATGGCATAACAGACAAAAGTCTGAGTAACGTTAATGTTAACCATATGAATTGTACAAACTTGGATGAAATAGTAGAAGTTTGGCGTGAACAAAACCCAACATACAGTGTACAACATTAGTATTGTGCGCCGACTTTATGATAGCACTAAATTAGCCATACCTATATTCTCAAGCGTTTTACAATAGTTAATAATTATTTCGGCGATAATAGCTAGTAAAATATGTCACCCCATTCGCTGGTTTCGACATACTTTTCGCTTAAACTACTTGTGTTAACCATTTTATGATCGCGGTGTGAATAAACTGTGGGGAATTTTACTATCCCCTCTTTTACCGAGAGCGTTTTTTGTAAATAACATGAACTTTTCTGTCAGTGCAAAATTGAGACCGGTTGGAGCCATGTTTCAGAGTCTCCGATAGAAATGCTGTGCACAAATCAAATGGCAGCGTCTACGGAAACTGGTGATTTACTTATAATTTTTTAAAAAATTTGTTTGCCGATGAAGGAGTCGTATTGAAGCAGCATATACTGAACCACAGAATGTTTAAATTCCTCAAAGTCGGGTATACAGTTTATAAGTGAAGTATGATAATGTGTTTCAAGACACAGTCAGTTTTAACATTTTGTTTTCTTTTCATGGAGAAAAATTATCAGAATGCCATACGTTTCCAATCTGTCGAGGAATGAATTTTCTAAATAACATCAATGACTAATGTATCTTTCTAATATGAAATCTCGTCACGGAGAATAAAGCTACATCTACTGGGTCATTACTACTTCAGATCATTTCACTTTATCCGTCTACTTTTTGTAGGGTTGGACAACATGACCTACGAAAGTGTACATGTTTCTTTTTTGCCGCCTCCACGCTGTTTTTTTTCAGAAGGGAATGGCTATTTTCTCGTACGTATATATATTTGAATTTTTACGCCGTTAGAGATTATCGTAATTACGGAAGTGTGTATCTTCTAAGGCATGTTACATCGATGACAACAGATAATAATCGATTGGGGCAAGATCAGGAGAATATGCTGGGTGACAGAGGATCGTGTATTCCAGTTCTATCAGTGTTTTTTTTCACCGCCAACGCAACATGGAGCGATGCGTCGTCATAAAGCAGAATCACCTTCCAGCGATTTCATGCTATTGATAGTTTTTTTTTTCAATTATGTTATTGTTCAAACGTTCCAGTGGCTGAACATCAGTAACTTTTAGCCCTTTCTTTGGTCTCCATGAGCTCGTAAAGCACCGCCGCCATATCCCACCAGATACTCAGCATGGTCACGGAATATCCGTGATCATACGATAATGTATATTTTGTTTTGGCATCGATGTTGATGGGTAGCCAGGATCAACCCATGACTTTCTGCGTTTAGGGTTGTCGAAATAAATCCATTTTTCATCCCTAGTCACAATACGCCACAAGAAACCTTTTTCTGTCTCGCAAGTAAATAAATTACGATGTTTAGCTAATTTGCAATAGCGTTCTCGCTCAGCTCGTGTGACAGCCTTTTTCCTACTTTCTGTATCTTTCCTATGACATGAAAGCAGCGGGTTATTGTTGACTTGTACACATCGAGCTGTTCAGCCGATTCGATCAGTGTTTGAGACGGTTTTTCGTTCCGCAAACTTTGCAATTCCACATATTTACATTTTTTCGACTGACCTGGTCATTGCTTCTTGTGAAGGTCACTACGGTCACTTTTGAATAATCAAAACCAATCTCTACGTATAGCTGCGGATGGTACGGAGACACCATAAGTCAGTGTTAGCAATCGGTGAGTTTAAGTTGCCCTTTTTCCATATCGAAGGGGTGCAGAAGTACAAATTGAAAAAACAACTTGATACCGTCCATCTTTACCCTGCTCGTTCGGGCCACGCGTCTCAACTAAAATATGGCATCGTTTGGCTGGAAATTAGTGACTCAGGGCCACGCTTCGAGGTGACATAAGTGACACTTGTCCGTACAATAGTATAAAACACTTAGAGACAGCTACTGTCGAAGAGTGAGTTTAAATGCAACCACCCAACATGTGAAGCCCGTAGAGTACAAGGAAAAGGAAATAGGATGAGTACACTAGAGTATACTACTGTAGTGTCTGGTATGGAAATTCCAAGTTATTAAGAGACATGAGGAGGTAAACCTTCCAAAGTCTTTGAGAAGGCTTTTCACCAAACGCGAGTTGCGATCTGTAATGTGCAAGGAAGCGTGTCGATACGAGTCGCTGGTTGGGTTACACTCTCGCTCGAAGTGCACAACCCTTGCGTGAACAAGTTGAAGGTCCTGCAGCACACGTCGCGTCGTGCAGGAAGCAAATATTTTAACACAATATTCAAGAGGACGCCAAATCTCCAAAAATCAATCGGTTTCAATTTTTTTTTATGGAATCAGCAGCTGCAAGTAAGTAGAAAATCATTATGTAACACAAAATCTACAATAATAGTTTATGCGATAACAATAAATGAAACTTTTGTACGAAAATGAACAGAAGATTACAACGGAAAATGATAAACACATAGGGAAAGGTTTATACGTTCTATAGAGTTTTGCGACTTAACCGATCGCGTGTTGTAGATGGAATTACTATTGAATTTGAAAAATTAAATCTTGCTGCCTCCAGCTGCCATTGTGTCATTGGTGCGAGTTCTTGCAATGTAAAACATAGATTTTTGAAATTCGTACATTAACGACGCGGAATGTTTTGCTCTTTTTCTTGAATTTGTCTGCGGTCTTCATTGTATTGAGTTCTATGATACGTACTTCACTTTTATAAATATTCTTCCTTCTTTTGAAATAATATTTTGGAACAAATAATAGTAACGAGGTTGGATATGGAATTATCCATCTATATAGATATTATATTTTCCAATTTTAGAATCTGTCGCTGATGAACGTGAAGCATGTGACCTGACAAGAGAGGAAATATTTTCGAAATTGAAAGGTAATTTGAATGACAAAGCGTCTGAAACACATGCAGTAATCGAAAATTTCATGGCTGCTAAACTGGAACGCCGCTTTGCCCTACCAGACAATGCAAAACCTGTACTCCGTAAGTTGTTGCATGACATGCATAAAAAATGGCAGCAAGCATCAAGAACTGAAGGAAAATTTCTGCAAAAATATTCTGAATGGTTGAGCGTGTTTGTTTCTTTCCAAGAAACTAAACAATCTTCAAAAAAAACCACCATTTGGGTCGGCCTTCTTCAGAATTTGCAAAGTCTAGTGACCGGACAAAACAAAGGAGGACTGAAGAATTACGCGCAAGACATAGTATCGAAGAATTGACGTATGCGACTCAAATGAGCCTTCGCTCATCTGGGCAATCCGATGCTGCGAAAATTGTCCGTGATCTGGGATTGTGGAGCCCATCTCAAGCTAAGAAGTAGAAGGAGTCTATAGATGCGATTCAAGAAACGACTTTATCTGCCGATGCTGCTCTTTCGCTCACAGTAGAACTAAAATGATCGAAATCACAATATCAGGGGCTTTGCACTAGAAGCAAAGAGAACAGCTGTCATTTATTTCCACCGTATAAATTGCCATATCAAGCCAAGCTAAAATGTTATCCGCCTAAGTCAGATATTTCTGTCAATGAATGTAGTGCTGACGTAAAATTGCAGGGTATGCTGAATCATACAGCTGATAGAATATTATTAACACAAATGGATGTTGTCAAAAGTTTATCTCCTGAAAATGTTAACAACTTGAATTTAATTTGTAAATGGGGCTGCGATGGCACTTCTGACCAAAGTACGTACAAGCAAAAGTTCACCAATGATGATGGGACAAGTCCGATGCTAATATTTTTTTACCCCGATCGTTCCACTGCAGCTTGTATCAGCCGACCAAGAAACAAACGCTAGACTTGTTGTATGGAAAAATCCGAGGCCGTCATTACCTCGCTTTTGTAGACCAATTAGAATCCAATTTTTTCACGAGAGTCCTGAAGCCACTCGTGAGGAAATGGAGTATATTTAACAGCTCAAGAACAATCTTGTCCCTTTCGAAAAGATAATAGATGAAAAGAAATAAGAGTTTCTTTCCGTCTTGCTTTCACCATGATAGACGGTAAAGTTTGTAATGCTTTCGCGCATAATACGTCTACTCAACGATGCTATTTGTGCAAAGCACTATCAAAAGACTTTAACAATATCGATGCAATTCTAGAAATTGAAGTATCTGAAGATCATTGACAGTTTGGATTATCAACTTTGCATGCATGGATACGGTTTTCCAAATGTTGTTTACATATAGCATATAAGCTTAAAATTTAAAAGTGGCAAGCGCGTAGTGATGAAGAAAAGAAACAAATAAGAATCCGAAAAACAATTATACAGAAGGGTTTGCGTATCAAATTGGGCCTAATAGTCGATCAACCAAAGCCTACTTTCGGTAGCTCAGATGATGGAAATACCGCTTGACGATTTTTCGAAAACACAAGCATTTCTGCTGCTATTACAGGGGTTGATAAGGACTTGATTAAGCGTTTCCATGTCATATTGCAGACAATTTCGAGTGGCCATGAAATCGATTTCATAAAATTTCAAGATTATGCCTTACAGACAGCTGGCTACGTTGTGCAGTTATATCCGTGGTTCTGGATGTCAACTTCGGTACATAAGGTCTTTATTGATTCAGAGCGGAGAAGTGATAAACTCATCGTTATTGCCGATAGGACAAATGTCTGAAGACCCTCAAGAGTCTACTAATAAATACATTAAAAAGTTTCGTAAAGATTTTGCGAGAAAGTGTTCCCGAGCCAAAGCAATAGAAGACATTATTTCACGTTTATTAATAATATCAAATCCATTTATTTGTAGTTTCCGCGAATTGCCTAGAAAAAACTTAAAGTCGTTACTCCCAGAAACAGTTCTGTTGTTAGTTGCGCCACGTGTACCAGCAAGTACAGGAAGCTCCAGCGATTTAAAAGTTGAATCAACTGATTGTGAATAAAATTATTCTTCGGATGGCGATGCGTGAACTTTAAGTCAACCGATTGTATGTTTTATCGTATATAATATGTATATGTTTTGTACTTTCTCTACAAAAGTGCTTCATGTCAAAGCCGCCATTTTGGTTTTATTTCAAATTTTGACTTTGGGATCATAATCAGCGACCCCGAAAACCCCGGAGTACTGACTTTGAGCCAAATTTATAACGTTTTCGAGTTTTACCCAGCTTTTTGGGATTTAGCCCCACTGTGCGACGCGTCTAGCTCATTTGAGAGTCCCTTTTCAACTGGCCCACAGTAGCAGGTATAAGGGAGAGGACGCGATGAAGCCTGGAATTCGACCTTCGGACCCTGACCTAACCTAACTCACGACTACAAATTGCCGGAACGTGAACTCTATTTTTCAACTTTGTGTAAGCTTTTTGGGATTTGGCCCCACTGAGGTCGGCCACGGAGCATACTACCCGCGTCTTTCCTCTCATCGCGAATATTAGGCCCCCTTCGCTCAACCTACCATCGGTAGTTAAAGTCCGTTGTTATGCCGAGACTTAATTCTAAGACGTTAACGGATGGCGCTGATTTCAGGGAGTGCGAAATTTTTGAGTAGCGACATTGAAGGAGCGTTTAGAAACCTCATGACACATTGAAATGACGATATCTTTACGCGCGTAGGTACATTACTCATTCTTTATTTCTAAAGGGGGGAAAAATAACCTGCCTCTGATATTTAAAGCTGCTATCATTAAGGGAGACTACCCGAGGCAGCAAAAAAGTGAAATTCAATAATTTTATGGATACCCAGTTGACGGGATTGAAATTCCATGTAGCAGCCTTGATTGTATATATCTTGAAGTATATTTACAATTTTTTCCACAAGCTCTTGTAATAATATGACGACACTGAAGCTGGATGAAACGAGTCACCTTTATCTGATAGTGTCTTGTGTTCAGCAACATTACGTCCACAATTCTTCACCGATTGCCATGCGTTTTTATTTAACCTCATGACAACATTCTACGTCGAAGAACGTAGGGGATTTTAGATGTGTCGAAAACTATTTCGAAAAAAAATATTTTCGGCGATTTTTTTTACTGAAAGTAATTTTTTTTCAAACAACCCGTCGTATTAAAAATCCATATTTTTATATTTTTCTACGTACTTCGAAGGCAAATCGTATCTAGAGCTCAAATTATTTTGAATGTTCGTTCCAGGTTAAAAGGACGGTGAACTCTTGCCAGCCGCGAGAGTTACTGGCTTATTTATATCGGGCAAATTTTCAAGTTCAAGCCTATCATGACGCAGAAGCTGGCAGATAGAACTAGCAGACGCGCGGCGCCCGAACCCAGTACATTTTTATCGTGACTGAGTGCGCTCGGGTCGTAGCGTAGCGAGGCAGCATAGGACCTACACCCACCACTTACCTGCTCGTGAATGAGCCGAATATATCCGTCTGGCGGAAATAATATTTTTTTTGCTTAACAACAACTGTCACCGGGATGAATCATGAGTCGATTGTTTCGTTCATTCATATAGATTGAGCATGTAAATCGACAAGTCGCAATTGTCATGCGTGTTGACGGCAGATGACTTTAAAAAAAACTTTTGTTCGAGACCGAAGGCCCGAATGGCCGATACCTGTTTTTATTTTTAATTAACAAAAGCCGCCTCTGGGATGAAACACATCGATTCGGCCAAGTATACAGAATAAGCACGTAAATAGAAAAAGTCGCTACTGTCATGCGTGTCAGCAACAGACGGCCTTTTTTGAGAGTTTTCGTGCGAGTAAAGAGGCGCGATTCGCGAATAATAATTTTTTAATTCACTTAACAAAGTCGTCACCGGAATAAATCATAGGGCGATCGATTCGTCTCATTATAAACAATCCGTAGCTGAATTAAAAAAGTAGCTACTGTCGTGCAGATTAGCAGCAGACGACCTTTTGTGCATTTGGTCGTGCCGCCAGCACGACCCTTTTCGCGGAGAACTATTTATTTTTGTTAATCAAGAAATGCCGTCACCGGGATAAAACGTAGGTAGATCTATTCGGCCAAGCATATAGAATAAGTACGTAAATATACAAAGTCGCTACTGTCATGCGGGTTGGCAGCAGACGATCCTTTTTGAGATTTTTCGTGCGAGTAAGGAGGCGCGATTCGCGAATAACAAATTTTTAATTAACTTAACAAACTCGTCACCGGGATAAATCATAGGTCAATCGACTCGTCTTATTATAAACAATAAGCAGCTGAATTGAAAAAGTAGCAGCTATCATGCAGGTTGGCAGCAGACGACCATTTGTGAACTTAATCGTGCGGCGAGCACAACTCTTTTCGCGAATAGCAATTTTTTTTTTTTAATAAACAAATGCCGTCACCGGGATTAAACATAGGGGGATCGATTCGGCTAATTACATAGATACTTAAGGTCGCTACTGTCATGCGTGTTAGAAGCAGACAGCCTTTTTTCGATTTTTCGTGCGAGTAAGAAGGCACGATTCGCGAATAACAATTTTTTAATTAACTTTACAAAGTCGTCACCGGGATAAATTATAGGTCAATAGATTCGTCTTATTATACACATTAAGCAGCTGAATTGAAAAAGTAGCTCGTGTCATGCAGGTTGGCAGCGGACGACCTTTCGTGAATTTGGACGTGCCGCCACATGACCCTTTTCGCCGAGAACTATTTATTTTTGTTAACCAACAAATGCCATCACCGGACTGAAACATAGGAGGATCGATTCCGCCAAGTATATAGAATAACCATGTAAACATAAAAAGTCGCTACTGTCATGCGCGTTAGCAGCAGATGGCCTTTTTTGAGATTTTTGCGGAATAACAATTTTTGAATTGACTTAAGGCGTTACCCCCACTTGTAGCGCAAAAAAGGCCTTTTTCATGAATTTTTTTAAAGAAAACTGCAAAACTTTTTTAATCGATCAATATAACATCTTAAAGTACACATCTTGAAAAACTTTCAGTAATTTTTTTATTGAAAAATATTTCGTTGTTTAGTGGCAAATGGCCATCAATGAAATAATGTTTTTATATACACGGTTTGCGGTGACCGACATTGCGGCGAAGTGGATCATCTGAAAAAAAATTGCGAATGGATTTAGTCAAATATAAGTATAAACTAGTCTTTAATCGAAGGATTTTAAAAAATATTCATTTTTCACAAAATGGCGGACAGTCAAAGTTAATGGTTCGATTTTAACGAAAAAAACGGCCGTTTTTTGGCTATAAAACGGCCATTTTTTTCGAAAAAAAAAATCGAACGATTAAAGACTACATTTTTGTGTATTAAATAAGCCTGCAAAATTTCAAGAAGATCGGTTCATTAGTGTTCGAGTAATCTTGGTCACCGACTTCAGAAATGCCATTTTGAGAAAAACGCGTTTAAAGTTTCAATTTCCGGTCGTTTACACAACGGATTCTTCTCTTTCAACGCTCATATCTCAGTCAATTTTGTTCGGGTCGACTTGAAATTTTCAGGACATATTCTCAGATACTTATACTTCAAAAAATGCAATAAAAAAATCGATTTTTTCAAAATCGCAAGTGGGGGTAACCCCTTAACAAAGTCGTCACCGGGATGAAACATAGGATCGATTCGGCCGAGTATATTGAATAAGCACGTAAATATGAAAAGTCGTTACTATCATGCAGGTTGGTAGCAGACGACCATTTGTGAATTTAACGATCCTTTTCGCGAATAACAATTTATTTTTGGTAATCAACAAATGTCGTCACCAGGATGGAACATGGGGGGATCGATTCGGCCAATTATATAGAATGAGCACGTAAATAAAAAAAGTCGCTACTGTCATGCGTGTTAGCAGCAGGCGGCCTTTTTTGAGATTTTGCGTGCGAGTAAGGAGGGGCGACTGCGTAATAACAATGTTTTTATTAACATAACAAATCCGTCACCGGGATAAATCATGGGCCAATCGATTCGTCTTATTATAAACAATTATCAGCTGATTTAAAAAAGTAGCTGCTGTGATGCAGGTTGGCAGCAGACGACCTTTTGTGAATTTAATCGTGCGGCCAGCACGACCCTTTTCGCGGAGGACTATTTATTTTTGTAAACTATTTTAAGGGGTTACCCCCACTTGCGATTTTGAAAAAATCGATTTTTTTATTGCATTTTTTTGAAGTATAAGTATCTGAGAATATGTCCTGAAAATTTCAAGTCGATCCGAACAAAATTGACTGACATATGAGCGTTGAAAGAGAAGAATCCGTTGTGTAAACGACCGGAAATTCAAACTATAACGCGTTTTTCTCAAAATGGCATATCTGAAGTCGGTGACCAAGATTACTCGAACGCTAATGAACCGATCTTCTTGAAATTTTGCAGGCTTATTTAATACATAAAAATGTAGTCTTTCGACTTTTTTCGTTAAAATCGAACCATTAACTTCGACTGTCCGCCATTTTTTGAAAAATTAATATTTTTTAAAATCCTTCGATTAAAGACTAGTTTATACTTTTTTTTTTTTTTTTCGAGTTTTACTTGCACAGCCTTTTCGGATTTTTACAAGGCTCCACTTATATGTCCGCCGCTCTGCTCTTGTTCTTTCTCTCCATCTTCTCCCCTCCCCATTGCGGCCGCAGCCGACTTCCCCCTCTGTATTATATTCATCATAACATTTCTGTCATGGGTATAGGGAAACTGCGGAAAACCTATACCAATACAGCCGGTCACGAGTTCGCTTCCCAGCCTCGGAACTAGTCGCGTTTCGTCGAGAAATAGCTCACAGGCTACAGTCATACCCATCCGACACACACACGTACCGGTCCGTGTGCGCGACATCTGTGTACAACTGGAGCTACGTCACGCCTGTGTTTTTATTTCTCGACGAAACTACGAGACGGTGATTCGAACCCGCGACCTCCCGATGTGTTGATTTCAGAGGCAAGCACTCTAACCACTAGACCAACACATCGGTTGTAGTTTATACTTATATTTGACTAAATCCATCCGCATTTTTTTTCAGATGGTCCACTTCGCCGCAATGTTGGTCACCGCAAACCGTGTATATAAAAGCATTATTTCATTGACGGCCATTTGCCACTAAACAATGCACTATTTTTCAATAAAAAAATTACTGAAGGTTCTTCAAGATGTGTTCTTTAAGATGGTATATTGATCGAATAAAAAAGTTTTGTAGTTTTCTTTTAAAAAATTCATGAAAAAGGCCTTTTTTGCGGTACAAGTGGGGGTAACGCCTTAAAAAAGTCCTCACCAAAAGTGATAAATCATAGGTCGATCAATTCGTCATATTATAAAGAATGAGCAGCTAAATCGAAAAAAAGTGCTCTCATGGAGTTTTGCAGCAGACGACCTTTTATGAAATTAATCGTGCGGCCAGCACGACCCGATTCGCGGATAACTATTTATTTTTGTTAATCAATGAATGCCGTCACCGGGATGAAACATAAGGGGATCGATTTGGCCAATTATATAGAATAAGCACGTAAATAGAAGAAGTCGCTACTGTCATGCGTGTTAGCACCAGACGGCATTTTTTTTTTAATTTTTCGTGCGAGTAAGGAGGCGCGATTCGCGAATAACAATTTTATTATTTATTTCAAAAAATCGTCACCGGGTTTAATCATAGGTCAATCGATTCGTCTTATTATAAACAATCAGCAGCTGAATCGAAAAAGTAGCTGCTCTAATGCAGGTTGGCAGCAGACGACCTTTTGTGAATTTAGTCATGCGGCCAGCACGACTCTTTTCACGGAGGACTAAATATTATTGTTAATCAACAAACGCCGTCACCAGAATGAAACGTAGCGGGATCAATTCGGCCAATTACATAGAATAAGCACTGTGACGTGACATTTTCGTCCCGTCACTTTGAGCAGAGTGATTTCGAGCAGTGGGTCGGATTTACGACCCTTTTGGAGGCGCGTCGGGCAGCCAGATTCCCGACTCACACTTCGGGACCAGGAAGAGGCGGAGAGCAGCGAATTATTATTTTATTTATTGTTATTATAATATCGAAGGGATCCCCCTTAAGGGAATCCCAATCATATTTGCGACGTAACACGGGCCTTCGGCCGGGGATACCGTGCTCGAGGTGGCAGTACCGGTTTGGCGTGCTAGCAGCACCAAAGGATTAAATATCTTTTTCTTTTCTTTAAATAAATTAGGACCTTTAGGAGGACCATGAGAGCCCGAGGTGACTGCGTCCCGTGCCCTCTTAAGGAAAGGCGGTGCGCCCATAAGGAGGTCCTCTTCCAAATATCGGCGTCAGGAAAGGTCGGAGGCACGGGCGCCATTGTCCGCTCCGCGCGTTGACCCAGGCGGGTACACGCGGGTTTTCCCTCCTCGAAGCAGGCGAGCACAGAACAGCGGTGCTCGCGGTCAAGGGATGCCCGAGGGGACGCTGGCTTACGACCGACGTAACGTGTCTCCCGCCCCTCGGACTACGCGGCCTGGGAGCCGCACTTTCCTGCCGGCATCAAGGACGTCGCGGTCCGTGAAAATCGGCGCCTCCGTGATGGGACCGCGGTGAGCGGTGGCGGACGGCGGGTGAAGTTTTTTTGGCGTTTAGCGCCAGCTGTGGGCCCACCGCGGGGTTTGAGGGACGCCCTGCCCTTGCGAGGGAGGCCTCCCCCGCGTTCGTCGTCGCTCACCGGGTCCTGGAGGAAGGCGTTCGCGGTGCCGGCTTCAAATACTGCGAGGGGAAATCCGCACGCGGTTATCGGCGGGGTGGCGCCGGGTCTCGGCCGACCTCGAAGGCCATACGCGTCAATCGCACGGTTGCCGAAGTTCGAAATTCGGCACCGTCGCGATAAGAGACGGCGAATTCTAAGAATTCCATTACAATGGAGAGAGAGACAACGACATTGTCGCGCTAGGGCAAGCCTTGCTCCGGCGGGGCAAGAGGGCTGCGGAACGCCGAGCCTCGGGATGTGAGGTGAGGAATCGGCAGTCGGGAATTTGGCGAGCTTGCGTCCAGTCGAGTTTTCGTAAATCGTAGATAGAGTCAGTGAGTGCCGGCTGAGACTTCAGAGCGGTGAGCCCGATTCTCCATCCTCTATCTCTGGGTAAGCCTGGGATTTTCTCTCCCGACTCTTTTTTTGTTGTTCGCCTGGAGGCGCGCCTTAAGGATCACGTACTCGGGAGGTAAAAATCCTACGCTTTGGTTCGGTCAAATTTTGCCTTGTCCAAGCCCTGGACGTTATCGTATTATTATCCCTGTATTATCTAATACGTAATTTTCTCTATGCAACTCAGTTAAATATTAATTTTCCTATGCCACTCGAATTAATAGCCGAGTGGTTCGATTTCAAAATGTGTTCGGTTAGCGTGATTATGTACGCTAGCGCGCCAAGGCTAGCCGATGTTTATATATCTCCGTCTCTCTCTAACGCGTGGTCTCTCGCGTCGATCGCACCATTATCGATTTTTCGAGCGATCGTAGGTCCACCGAAGTAGCGAGGATTTTCAGGGCCCTGGGGCAAATTCTCACGCTCGAATAATACCCGTTATCTCTCGTGATTATTATTATTGGTCGGTTATCTCTCGCAATTCTTATTATTTCCCGGTTATCTCTCGCAATTCTTATTATTTCCCGGTTATCTCTCGCAATTCCTATTATTTTTCGGTTATCTCTCGCAATTATTAGTATTTTCCGGTTACCTTCGTAATTATTATTATATTCCGTTCTTCTTTCGTAATTAGTATTATTTTTCGGTTATCACTCGCAATTATTATGATTTTCCGGTTACCTTCGTAATTATTATTATATTCTGTTCATCTCTCGTAATTATTATTATTTTTCGGTTATCTCTCGCAATTATTATTATTTTTCGGTTATCTCTCGCAATTATTATTATATTTCGGTTATCTCTCGCAATTATTATTATATTCCGTTATCTCTCGCAATTATAATTAATTCTCCGGTTATCTTCGTAATTATTATTACATTCCGTCCATCTCTGGTAATTATTATTATTGGTCGGTTATCTCTCGCCATTCTCCTTATTTCCCGGTTACCTTCGCGATTATTATTATATTCCGCTCATCTCTCGTAATTATTGTTATTGGTCAGTTATCTCTCGCAATTCTCAGTATTTCCCGGTTACATCTCGTAAGGATTATTATCTCTCGGTTACCGACCGTAACCTTCAGCATCCCCCGGTCATCTGTCTTAGTCTCTATCCTACGACCTATCTCTTTCGGAGTCATCCGACGACCACGCGTTGGAGGAGGCTATTGGCCACTTTCGGGGTTGTCCCCGGCTAAGGGACCCCATGAACTGTTTCGGTTGATTTGGGCGATGTCGCGCCCTGCGAGCTGTCGCGTAATTTATAGCGTTGCGTCTCAACTAATTTTCTGGTCCTACGTCGTTTTGCGTTTTGCGTTCACAATTGTCACGCGCGAGCCTGTAAGGCTATGTAAAGTTTGGGCTACTACACTAAACGCCTGTTATTATTGACGTTCCGAAATTTTCTTCATTCCACACGTCTGCGCCCCTCTACCATATCCTCTCACTCCGGTGAGCTGAGTTAGCCGTTTCTCCCTCAGTCCTCACCACCCCTCTTACTGCGTTTGCATGGTGCTGGTACTCGCGGCGTCGCGAAAAATCAAGTCGGTGGTAGACCGGCGGTATTTTATACCTGGCGCCCAACGCGATGACGTGAGACCAGTTTTCGGGATCGGGCCTTCGCCCGTTACCTCCTTTTGGCCGACGCAGTAGGTAAGGGGAGGAATCGACATCGATTGAGAAGTGTGGTAAAAAGTTCGTCACAGCACGTAAATAGAAAAAGTCGCCACTGTCATGTGTGTTGGCTGCAGACGGCTTTTTCTAGATTTTTCACGCGAGGGTGGCGGCGCGATTCGGGAATAACAATTTTTTTATTAATAAAAAAAATCGTCACCGAGATAAATCGTACGTCGATCGATCTGTCTCATTATAAAGAAGAAGCAGGTAAATCGAAAAAGTTGCTCTTTTATAAGACGGTCTTTTATAAGTTTTTTCGTTTTCAGTTTCGTTGTATAAGTTTAATCGTGCGAACAGTGCGTCCCGTTTGACGGATATCTTTGTTTAAAATTAACAATAGCCGTCAGCGGGACGAAACGTAGGGGGATCAACTCTGCTAATTTTATATAATAAGCACGCGAACATAAAAAGACGCTATTGTCATGCGTGTTGGCAGCGGACGACCGTTTATGAGATTTCTCATGCGAATGGAGAGGTTTCCTTTGCGAATAACAATTTGTTAATTAATTAAGAGAAGTCGTCAACGCCACAAATCGTACATCGATGGATTCGTCTATTCGTAAAGGATAACCTTGTAAAGAGTACAAGTTACTAATGCTATGCGCGATGGCAGCGGACAACCTTTTATGAGATATTTCGTGCGAGTAGAGTGGCCCGTTATGCGGATTCAAAAGGGCGAAAAATCCATTTAAAAACCTAATCTCAAACGCTCATTTTCTTTGAGATAAAATATTGCAATTGCACTACATCATTGAGAATTTGCGCTTCGCCCAATTATTGAATTAATATAAATTAACACCAATTTACTTGATTTAAGAAGAAGTACGGTTCGCTCAAATGATACTCACTTAGCACCGCCGAATGTATTCCATTGATACAACAGTTTCAATAGTAGCTGACTAATGCGTTTTACTTTATCACAATATAAAACGTTCACCAAAATTCTATTTTGGTGAACGTTTGGCTATTTTGTATAATAACGCGCAGCACGTCGCATCTATGACTGATGCGACGATTTCTTTACCATTAACAGACACCCTTCTCGCCCTTATTTCGCTATCCCGACCATTGCAAATGAATATTGTCTACATTATTTTCCGGCTATGGGTGTAGACAGATGAGCAGTATATACTCACGTGAAAAAAATGTAACGCAGCAGCCTTTCTCGGTTTTCACGTTTTTGAACCTGGGGCATGGGACATACGTCTTTTACATTTATGGCCCACTGGAACCCATCCTTACAGTGGAACACGCACTCGTATATCGATGTACCTCACGGTCCATATTATACCTCATAGGCGGATTATATTCTGAGCAAACATCGAAACACACACCACCTTTTTTAGTCCCAGCCACTGAAAAAAAAACAGGCCGGTTGGATAAAAAAATCCCAATCTGTATCCTGTTGTTTTTACCAAAATATAGCGACGTTTTCTCCGAATATAATTGCGTACGGGAAGCAATTATGATTGGGTTCTTTCCGGTATAAAGACAATGTAAACGACGTAGAAAATGTTCGTTTATAGAGGTAGGGATAGAGTTATAAGAGAATAAAGGTTTCTGTTAATAGTAATAACGTAGTTGAACCAGTGATAGCGACTTGCTGCCGGTTGTTATTGAAGCTAGTCATGTCTTTTTTCGTCGAATGCTTCGTGAAAACATGCTGTTTCTTGTCGTGCTTAGGTCGAGGATACAATAACTTATCGCAGACCATACATTTTTTAACAAATATTGTTGTGCAGTGAACGTTATAAGTGAGCTATTTTCGAAACTGTTGTATGAAGGGATTACTTGCATCGTTGATGAGTGAGTAGCATTGCATTGAACAATTGTGTATTCACAAAAACAATATATTGATCTTAATTCATCGCTAATTGGGTCGCATTACCGACACGAAAAAATTCATGCTGCTTATTGTTTATAATAAGACGAATCGATTGACCTATGATTTATCCCGGTGACGACTTTTTTAAGTTAATAAAGTAAATTTAAGAAAAATCTCCAAAAAGGCCGTCTGCTGCCAACCCGCACGACAGTAGCGACTTTGTATATTTATGTGCTTCTTCTATATACTTGGCCAAATCAATCCCGCCCTGTTTCGTCCCGGTGACGGCATTTGTTGATTAACAAAAATAAATAGTTCACAAAAGTTCGTCTGCTACCAACCTGCATGAGAGCAGCTACTTTTTCAATTCAGCTGCTTATTGTGTATAATGAGACGAATCGATTGACCTATGATTTATCCCGGTGACGACTTTGTTAAGTCAATTAAAAAATTGTTATTCGCGAATCGCGCCTCCTTCCTCGCACGAAAAATCTCAAAAAGGCAGTCTGCTGCTAACACGCATAACAGTAGCGACTTATTCTATTTATGTGCTTATTCTATATACTTGGCCGAATCGATCCCCCTATCTTTCATCTCGGTGACGGCATTTGTTGATTAACAAAAATAAATAGTTCTGCACGAACAGGGTCGTGCTGGCCGCACGATCAAATTCACAAAAGGTCGTCTGCTGCCAACCTGCATGACAGCAGCTCCTTTTTCAATTCAGCTGCTTATTGTTTATGATAAGACGAATCGATTGATCTATGATTTATCCCGGTGACGACTTTGTTAAATTAATTAAAAAATTTTATTCGCGAATCGCGCCTCCTTACACGCACGAAAAATCTCAAAAAGGGTCGTCTGCTGCCAACTCGCATGACAGTAGCGACTTTGTATATTTACCTGCTTATTCTATATACCTGGCCGAATCGATCCCCCTATGTTTCATCCCGGTGACGGCATTTGTTGATTAACAAAAATAAATAGTTCTCCGCGAAAAGGGTCGTGCTGGCCACACGACTAACTTCACAAAAGGTCGTCTGCTGCCAACGTGCATGAAAGCAGCTAATTTTTTAATTCAGCTACTTATTGTTTATAATAAGACAAATCGATTGACCTATAATTTATCCCGGTGACCACTTTATTGAGTTAATTAAAACAATTCTTATTCGCGAATAGCGCCTCCTTACTCGCACGAAAAATATCAAAAAAGGCCGTCTGTTGCTAACACGCATGACGGTAGCGAATTTTTCTATTCACGTGCTTATTCTATATACTTGGATGAATTGATCGCCCTATGTTTCATTCCGGTGACGGCATTTGTTGATTAACAAAAATAAATAGTTCTCCGCGAAGAGGGTCGTGCTGGCCGCACGACTAAATCCACAAAAGGTCGTCTGCTGCCTACCTGCATGACTGCAACTACTTTTTCAATTAAGCTGCTTATTGTTTATAATAAGCCGAATCGATTGACCTATGATTTATCCCGGTGACGAATGGGTTAAGTTAATTAAAAAATTGTTATTCGCGAATCGCGCCTCCTAACCCGTACGAAAAATCTCAAAACGGGTCGTCTGCTGCCAACCCGCAAGACAGTAGCGACTTTCTATATTCCCGTGCTTATTCAATATACTTGGCCGAATCGATCTCCCTAAGTTTTATCCCGGTAATGGCATTTGTTGATTAACAAACAAATAGTTCTCCGCGAAAAGGGTCGTGCTGGCCGGACGACTAACTTCACAAAAGGTCGTCTGCTACCAACCTGCATGACAGCAGCTACTTTTTCAATTCAGTTGCTTAATGTGTATAATAAGACGAATCGATTGACCTATAATTTATCCCGGTGACGACTTTGTTAAGTTAATTAAAAAATTGTTATTCGCGAATCGTGCCTTCTTACTCGCACGAAAAATTCGAAAAAAGGCTGTCTGCTTCTAACACGCATGACAGTAGCGACCTTAAGTATTTATGTGCTTATTCTATGTAATTAGCCAAATCGATCCCCCTATGTTTCATTCTGGTGACGGCATTTGTTGATTAACAAAAATAAATAGTTCTCCGCGGGAAAGGGTCGTGTTGGCCGCACGACTAAATTCGCAAATGGTCGTCTGCTACCAACCTGCACAACAGCAGCTACTTTTCTATTCAGCTACCTATTGTTTATAATGAGACGAATCGATTGACCTATGATTTATCCCGATGACGACGTTGTTAAGTCAATTGAAAAATTGTTATTCGCGAATCGCGCCTGCTTCCTCGCACGAAAAATCTCAATAAAGGCCATCTGCTGCTAACACGCATGACGGTATTGACTTTTACTATTCATGTGCTTATATACTTGGCCGAATCGATCCCCCTATGTTTCATTCTGGAGACGGCATATGTTGATTAACAAAAATAAATAGTTCTCCACGAACAGAGTCGTGCTGGCCGCACGATTAAATTCACAAAAGGTCGTCTGCTGCCAAACTGCATGACAGCAGCTACTTTTTCAATTCAGCTGCTTATTGTTTATAATGAGACGAATCGATTGACCTATGATTTATCCCAGTGACGACTTTGTTGAATTAATTAAAAATTGTTATTTACGAATCGCGCCTCCTTACACGCATGAAAAATCTCAAAAAGGTTCATCTGCTGCCAACACGCATTACAGTAGCGGCTTTTTCTATTCACGTGCTTATTCTATATACTTGGCCGAATCGATCGCCCTATGTTTCATCCCAGTGGCGGCTTTTGTTAATTGAGAATAAAAAAGTTATCCGCTATTCGGGTCTCCGTACTCGAACAACTTTTTTTGTCTAAAGTCGTCTGCCGTCAACACGCATGACAATTGCGACTTGACGATTTACATGCCTAATGAGTCGAAACGATCGACTCATGATTCATCAGGGTGACGGTTATTGTTAAGCAAAGAAAATATTATTTCCGCCAGACGGAAATAGTCGGCTCATTCATGAGCGGGTCAGTGGGGGGGGGGGGGGTAGGTCCTATGCTGCCTCCTACGCTACGACCCGAGCGCGTACAGTCACGATAAAAATGTGCTGGGTTCGGGTGGCGCGCGTCTGCTAGGTCTGTCTGCCAGCTTCACCGTGATATCCTATCAGGATGTTGGTGTAGCAGGAAATGTACTTGTCTCGATTCCATACCGCGGATCTCACGGTAAGGTGAATGCTTCTTAGGCAGGGTGAACGCTGCTTTTTCTTGCGGTTCTTTCAATAGAGCGAAAAATGAGACTTTTTTGCGAAATGTTAAGCAGCCAGAAGAAGATTCCGAAACGGAGTATCAGCTGTTCCCGTCAGACGTCAATGTCACTTCGTACGTCTTTCACTTTGCCTTAAAAAAGAAAAACATTTGTTTTTATATTTCCCCCGATTTTTTGTGTAGCGAAACCATCATACCTTCGATAAAAATGCTTAATATCCTAAACTTACTAAATTTCATGGACGAAAATTTGATTAGAATGAAATTAATGAATTTCCTTTGAACATATATGTAAACTAGCCGAGATCAGGAATAGCAGTTCTTGGATCCAATTGCCGACAGTACTACAAATCTATCTGCGTCAATAGAAATTCCTATGTGTAGCGCAGTACAGGGTGAGCCGATCGTCGAAATTTCATTTGTTTCATATCCCATATAACATATCCAAACTACATATACGTTCATGTCTTGTTTCATCGTGAACCACCGGAGGATGCGGTGGAGATACTTCTCTTGTGGTCTCGCTGTACGTACATGTATAGAAGAGGACTTGAGGACTCTCTAAAGAGCTCTAACGTACTTGACTCGTGGTGGCCCCGCGGCTGTGAGCCTATCGGGCGTTTCATGTGAACTCGTTCAACCCCGTTTTTTGTACACGATTTCGATTCTTGTACATTGCCAACATAATTTTGATAGTCCTACAACTATATGGACATTTGTTTTCTACGAATTTCCCCGACATCGCACGAAATGCTCGACTCATATATTTCAATGGAAAGAAGAGTTTTTGTTCGAAATAATTATCGTTTTGAGATATAACATGCGAGGTATTTTTATCCATTAAAAAACGATCGTTCCTCGATAATATAGAGGTTCAAGCTGTTTTTTTTTCGTCAACACAAATAGCAAAATCAAAATTGTTTCGACATTGAACGAAGTTGAAATAGTTTTTATGAATTATCTCACTGGACTTTTTCTCTTTAGTTTTAGCCTAAAATGTCATCGTACTTATGAAGAAGAAAACTTTTCATTAAAAATACTTATTAGTCATTTCGCAATGACAAATAGTGAAGCTAGCATGACTTGTATGTAATTTTTTTGGAGACTTCACATAGGACGCCTGGTATGTGTGTATATATATGGAAACCCACATGTATATATGTAAGGATACCGTATCTCAAACCCTTCTCGTTCACGGATATCCCATGGTTCCACTTTTCGCACATCTTCTACGAGTTTGGAAGTCTCCAACAAGTTTGCGGTCCTTCATAGACCATGTGAGACTATATATATACACGATAAGCATGACAATCAATGTGTGCGTGCGTGTGTGCCTGCGTACACTGGATCATATACTCTACCCCGTTCGTTGGGCGGAAACGGAACGTGTACACCAGATAGTTACACACACTCTTGCATGCACTCTTCCTTGCTTTTCACGCAAACCTTATCCGGTCCTCTAATGCATCTATACAGATATAGACTTATTTTATACCTATATGGACGAAGTATAACTACGAAGTATAGGCATCTATATAGCTACGCTCCCATGCGGCATTGCTTCTCTGCGGCTCTTCCCTTGAGGTTGTAACCGGACGTACGGACACTTTCGAGATTATGTTTTCTACCGATCCGAAAAGAAGGGACGTGGTCCCTTCGTGGGACGTGGAAAAAAGAGAGAGAGAGAGAGAGAGAGAGAGAGAGAGAGGGCAGGGGGAGGGGGGGAGAGAGAGAGGGAGAGAGAGAGAGAGAGAGAGTGAGAGAGAGAGAGAGAGAGAGAGCTTTAATATACTGCAGGAACAAAAAAATCTTGAACTGGATGTACACGTGCGATAGAAAAGATATTACTATAAATAGGGAATGTGACT
>OZ023316.1:7941136-8061136 GCA_964007375.1 Ophion obscuratus | reverse complement strand
GTGCGTGCGTGCGCGTGTGTGTGTGCGTGTGTGTGTGTGTGTGTGTGTGTGTGTGTGTGTGCGTGCGTGCGTGTGTGTGTGTGTGTGTGTGTGTGTGCGTGTGTGTGTGTGTGTGTGTGTGTGTGTGTGTGTGTGTGTGTGTGTGTGTGTGTGTGTGTGTATATAATAAATTTATATAATAAATTTTATATATTTCGAATAAACCTAACTTTCTATAAAGAAAAACGGAACAAAAACGTAGCAATCGATATTCAATTTTTTTTTTACATTTTTGTAATCGCATTGACTAAAGCCATTGGAAGCCGATTTTTTTTTCAACATTGATAATTATTATTTTGAAGACTTCTTGAATGCAAAAAACGGCCTTGAAAAAAGAAAAAGAAATGTCCAAACGGTCGGAAACTTTGGAAACTTTTTTCCAAACTTTGGAAAAAAATTCAAAATTTAAAAACGGCTGCGCATACCGATAGCTACATTTGTATAGATATTGATAAGTTGTTAACTTTTAATTTACAGATAACCTTTCATTAAGATATCGATGGGCCAATGAAGAGATTTTTTTTTTTTCGTCTTTAAATCAAGCCATATCTCGGTCAATTTTAAATATTTTTTCATCACAATTGATATAAAACTAGATGAATAAATACTTCATAAAATTAATATAAACTTGATTCTGTGATAATTAGTTATGCTTATGAAAAAAAAATCGCAATTATTAATGACAAAGCACCCGTTACGTAACGGAATAGGGGGGGGTTAAAAATTGGGAAATTTGGTGTTCCGTAATTTGTGTACGTGCCCTTATGGTCTAGAATCTGATACTGAATCTTAAGGGATTTTAAAAAATGTACCATACAACACTAGGGACAAAAAATATTTTAATGTATGTAATTTTACGTGCGGTTGGATAGGCAAGACGTTCGACGCTAAGGGTGATGTAATGTTTAGCTATTAAGCACTTGATTTAGATAAACCATTTGTAACAACGGATTAACGTAAACTAAACTTTGGTAACATTTAGAAAAAATCCCCATCTCACCCATCGTAAACCATATACAGGGTGATCCAGAATAGGTGTATCAGCGGGAAATCCCAGGTTCAGCAGGTTACTCCGAACATTTCTACTTAGCCATTTTTTACTTTCAAACCGCGTCATCAAATGGGAAGCATTAGAAAATAGGCGTTCGATCTTCGAAAGGGACGCTCGAATCCGCCATGATGGACGATCGAAAAGGGCCGAAGAGTAGACGAAGGGCCACGTAGCCGTGGCTGACGTCAGAAGGGTTCTGTGAAAACGCACCGTTTAACAGATGCCAGCGCGGGTGATCTCACGTTTAGCGAATCAGTCGCTACATTAGCTATCAACCTATCCGGTTCGAGATTCGTGACACGCCGTACGATTTGACGTTTCACCTATCGTCTTCTATCGGTCGGCGTTCCAAAGCAGACCGATTTAAGGGTTGAATTTCGAAAAATCCGTTCTTAGTGGATGCTTACGTCACAAAAACACCCTACTGTCCTAATTTCATGTAATTAGCATCAGCGGTTTCGAATAGGCGTTGATGAATCAGTCAGGACATGTTCTTTTATAGTGTAGATTTTTTTAATTTTACGTGCCAACTTTCCCACCCCCTTCCGTTTAGGGGTTGACTTTCGACAAACGCTAAAATACGTGTGTTATCAATTGCGTTGAAGAGCAATTGATAAAAATGCTCTTAAAACTACCCGATAAAAACTACCCGAATTGGTACATTCGGGTAGTTTTCACCATAACCCCGTCATACTCGTCATAAACTGCATCGATTTCCTCTCTGGTTCAGTAAACGAAGCTGACGACGTGGGTGGTCTGTTGCTGTAACTGAACTCGGATGATTGCCACTGAATAACATTCTTTTGTAAATGTGCACAAATTTCGAAATTTCAGACTACGTTGGCATTCTAATATTCTTAGGAGAAATCATAAACAGACTGGCAACGCTTTGCGATTTCCGGAATCAATCCCTATTAGGACGTGAAAAATTGCATCTCAGGCGGTACAGAAGATCTTCTCACCTTGTTTAAATCCTCAAAAAACGTTGTATCGATTTTCTTTTGCCGGAACCGACTGATTTCGTCTCCCCTAACGAGAAAATGCAAAGCTTCTCCTCATGTTCCCTCACCCAGCTCGAACACACTTAGCATCCCGACTATCATGTCACATCGGGAAGGGATGCGAGCATAATATTTTCGTTTCCCTCTTTATTGCCTACGCCTAGCGCGGCAACGAATAGCACAGGATGAGGGTAAAAAGTTGTAGTGCGTGGAAAGAATAGAATTTAAGGAATGCGTGGGAAAGGGTAGAATTAAGGAATTAGCACGATATTTCGGTATTGAGGAATAATTCGACAGACTTGGCATACCATTGAAACAATGTTATTAATTTTAAGATTACTAGACGGTTTGAAGCGATCAGGCCTATGATATAGATACAAAAAGAAAATGTAAAGTTAGCTTACATTGGTTGTGTTTGACGCTCGGTCACTCGCTCGCTCGCGTAGATGTTTGTTAACGCTCGCCTTACAAGAGCCTTCGCTCTTGGCCTGGTGCGCTCGGTGGTACAATCGCTGGTAAGGCGATCGCAGGATTTTACGCTGGTCATGTGTATAATCGACGTGTTTACTACGATGGGCACTACGCGTGGATATAAATATGAACGGCACGCAAGTTCGATGAATTGAGACTGATATTCACGGAAAAATGAAGACTGTTCGTATGATGGATAATTGGAGATATTTGTTTGGTTTCTGAATTAAGACTTGATAGAAGAAGTTGATTCGATGTTGGTTGACGGACGACTGAGCTGTGAATTTGATGAAGATTGTTGGGAAACTGGGGTTGAGACTTGATAGGAGAACTTGAGTCGATGGTCGTTGACGGGAGACTGCTTCGACCTTTTGCACACTGACCCTTCTTGGTTCGCATGTGAATTTTTAGAGTGAGTGGGAGACAATCTTTGGTTTCTCTTCTTAGAAATAATGGCGCTGGTGGAAGGGGAAATTTCGCTTTGTTTACGGAACGTGCATGAGGTGTGCAGTCGAAATTCGCGCTAAGTCGTTCGCGATAGCGCGGTGGCCGTTTGATTCGGAAGGCCCGGATGATTTCATACTCCGCTTTGGTTACCGGGTCGAATCATGCAGACTTCTCTTTGTTCCCATGCGGATGGCTAGCGTAAAGTTTTTGGAGTGAGTGCCTGTTTGATTTTTTTGAGCTGCGGCATTTCGTGGAATATTTGCCTGAGATCATGTTCTTGTTGAAAGCCAATGCGATATGAAAAGTCAATGACTGTGGCGGTGCTGCTCTCGTGAATATGCTCTCGGAACGTACGCAAGTTCCGTTTAATGCTGTTACGAGTCTTATTCTTAGATTTATACATTTAATACGCTTCTGATGGCAAATGAGGATATTGGGAATAACCGAGATGAAAAAACCTAGATGAGAAAAGGGACATTCGCTAGGATGTAACACCTCCCCGGTTGAAGATTTACCGTGGCGCTCAATTATTATGAATGTTCCAAAGGTCATCTCAATATCGTCATCAGCCTATTCTTAAACGGTTGCGGTGTCGGTAGGTAAAATTTTTGGATTAGAGTATTATGTAGATTATAGAAAAAGGAAAGGATGTGTATGATATTATTGTATGTATGATCTCTGTATGAGAATGTTTTTGATTATTGTATATCTAGATCATTGCATGAGGAGGTTTTTCTTTGTTCTCCGTTTAAAAAATCATTATATATATTGTGATGTCGGGATGGACACTTTTGTTATGATTTTGGAGGAAAGGAGTGTCCGACTCGCTGTAGAACTCGGCTGTAGGACGGAATAACTCGGTTAACACGGATTGAGCTACTTGAGACGGATTTATTCAAATAACTGACGGACAGAGATTCGGCGTCGTACAGTATTCGGGGACTTACTGACTATGTTAGCTTAGAACGGAGGTAACTTATAGGGATGGAGTGTGGGAAAATCGAAGTGGTGGGAAGACGGGCCTACGTGACGTTAGGAACGTTGGCCCCGGATCCTTCTAGAAAATGCAGGTGAGGGTCTTTGATATCGGTGTCACGAGGGCTTGGAAAATTATATTAGGGAATGGAAAGTTACGGCATTCCTAATGCAGCTGGCCGGACGTTATAAATTGGATGAAAGCGCCGTTCACGAAGATTCGGGCGCATCAAGGAGGGCCTGCGGTATACCGCAGGCCCTCCTTCTTTCTCCAATTCTTGGTTTTCTAAGAATTTGGAAAGTGTTGATGCCATGCCTTCAGCTATCGCCGTTTGGGTTTGAATTAAAGTACTCATTTTCTTATTGTCAGCATGGAGGTTATCAATCTCATCGTTAAAATATTTAGCATCGGAATTCCCTAAAGTTCCAAACAAAATTTTACTAATTTCGCCGATGAAATTGAAAACACCTCTTTTGAGAGGAGGTCTATAATCAATTATGTTCATTAGTCCAGATCTTCTTGATTCTATTCTATTTAACCTTTGTCGAAGGATTTCGATTGATGCTGATTCGGCGCAAGTCCTTTTTTGTCGGTTCCATTGCAGATTCTTGACAAGGATATCGAAGCCATATCCAGCTCATCCCAGTTTAGATTTATTTCGGTGATGTCGACGTAGTTGACTACTTTCCAGGTTTGATGGTAGATTACGGCACTTCCCAGGTATTTCATATATATGATGCCTTCGAGTGGTTCCATCCTTAATTCGTTGGATGTAACACACATTACAAGGAGAGAAAGAACAGCAACATAACGCATGCACAGAATTTTTGATTAGTTTCTATGAAAAGGTTTTAATTTGTTAACGTGGATTAATTTACTTCTATTATTAAGGAAGACTTCATAGTTGACGTCTGATGTTTGTTCTAAAATAATGGCTGGTCCTTCCCACTTCGGGGCAAGGGGTGTCTTGTCTTTCTCTTGAGCAACGAGGACTTCGTCGCACTTTGCAAAAATGGGTACGGGACGGTGTATGCGAGCTTCCTGGACTGCCTAGCAGCGTTCTTTAGCTGCGATAAAATTATAGCGTCCTCTTTTCACCATACATTCATGATTAGCCCGCAGTCCTTCGAAGTATTGGTCGATCGTTACGTTGGTCTTCTGAACTGGAAGGTTATTCGGGATGTTCGGTTTTCTCCCGAATTGCATTTCAAATGGCGTTAATCCTGTTCCTTCATGTTTCGCTGTGTTGTAAGCCATGGAAACAAACTTCAGTTTTTATCCCAATCTTCTTGATTTTCGTAGATCAACGCTTTGATTTGTTCTATAATTGGACCATGTGCTCGTTCAAGGCTTCCGTTACTTTGAGGATGGAATGTTGTTGTTGGCATGGGTGAAATTTTGAAGAGTTTTTCCAGGTGTTTGGCCGTCTGGCTAATAAAGTTTCGTCCACCATCGGTTAAGATAATATTGGGAGCTCCATGAATGTAGATGAAATCGTTAACCAATTCTGTTACGGTGGATTGTAATTTTCGTAATGTAATGGCGTCCTGTAATTTTAAAGGGATCAGTGTAGTATATTTCGTGAGCTGATCTTGTACAGAGAGGACGTACTTGTGTCCCTGATAGGTTTCATGCAGTGGCCCTAGAAGATCCAAGGCAATTTTTTCTTTTCTCTTCTTCGGTGTATCCGTGATTACCGCTTCTGCTCGTGGCTGTGTTCGCACGAGCTTGATCCTCTGGCACGTGTCGCATTTAGGGATGTAGTCTTCAATGTCCCGTTGTAGGTTGGGCCAGGTAGTAATAGCCTTTACACGGTCGAGGGTTTTTGTTACTCCAAAATGTCCCGTGACGTTTGCCCCATGATGTTGTTATATGATCTCCAGTTTTTCTTCTTCTGTACCTGGCTCGTAGGGTTCCTTGTCTTAAAGGTAGACTAGCGGTGGTGCAATTCTCTTTGACCAAATAAATGAGAACATTTATTCAATTCTCATTTTCGTAATTGGATTTTCCCTTAGATGTTTGCACCCCAGGAAAATCTTCGTTGACTCATTGATCGTTGATAGCTTAACTAACGCGTTATACCACTCAATTTCATCTACTGAAAAATCAAGGTACAATTCTTCAGTGTCTCCAGGTTGACCCGTGATGTTGATTCTCGGTCTATTCCTGGGCGGTATCTCTTCTAAGATTTGAGGAACTTGTAGAATTTCCTTTGACAATTCAAATTCGATGTAGAGAGGGAGATTTTCATTTTCTGTCCCTCGATCATTAGTCATCTCCATAGGGGTGCTACGTTCTTCTATGTCGTCAACTTCTACTTCGGTGAGGATTTCTTCTTGATTTTCTGGTTCTTCATCTGGGAAGTCATCGCGTTTTGTCTGGCGCGTAGTTACCGAGTAAATCCGTAATAATGCGTCAGCGTTACTATTTAACGTTCCTTTCTTATAATTTGCCTCGTATTCAGACTCCTCGAGTTTTAGACGGAGTCTCATCAAGCGACTATTTGTTGGGGGGTTTGAAGTTTTGAGGATCCATATTAGTGGCTCATGATTCGTAAAGATTTGAAATTTCTTCCCATATAAATATTGTCGAAAGTATTTTACGGCCCAGGCTATTGCCAACATTTCTTTCTCAGTCATGGAGTAGCGTTGTTCTGACTTGTTGAGAGTGCGTGATGCGTAGGCAACGGGGCGATTCTTTCCGAGGCATCCTTGAGATCGCACGGCGCCTATGGCATGGTTGCTAGCGTCGGTGGTGAGGGTGAAAGATTCCTTGAGGTCAGGATATTGTAGAACTGGCGATGTTGTCAATGCTGTTGGAAGTAAATTGAACGATTGCTCTTGCTTTTCTGTCCATGACCATGCTGTTTCTTTTTTTTTCAAAAATTCCGTAAACGGTTTAGCGATCTTGCTAAAATCCTTAATAAATTTCCGGTAATACCCAGGCAGTCCTAGGAATTGCTTAATTTATTTTTGATCGTTTGGTCTAGGAAAGTTCTGCACTGCTTCAGTTTTCTTCGGAATTGGTTGTACCCCGTCCTCCAAAATTACGTGTCCCAAAAATTCTAGTTCAGGTCGTAGAAATTCGCACTTATCAGACTGTAATTTTAAATCTGATTCGCTTAAACGAGTCAATAAGTCAATTAATTTTGTATTGTGTTCGTCAAGTGTTTGTCCATAGATTATTATGTCGTCCAGATATACATAGCATGTGCTTCCGATTAGCCCTCGCAATGCGTTATTCATCATGCGTTGGAACGTTGCAGGCGCGTTCGTTAACCCAAACGGCATCCTCTTGTAATGGTAGTGGCGTGATTGTATGGAGAACGCCGTTTTATGTTTGTCTTGCTCGTCCATTGGGATTTGGTGGAATCTTGCGCCCAGATCCAATGCGGAAAAATATTTCGCTCGACCCAACTGATCCAATATTTTGTCGATGCATGGAAGAGGATAGGCATTGTGGGTGGTTTTTTCGTTTAATTTTCGAAAATCAATCACGATCCTCCATTTCTGTGTCCCTGATGCATTCGACTTCTTCGGTACAACCCAGATTGGTGAATTGTACGGCGAGTCACTCGGCTCGATTAACTTCTTTTCCAGCATTTCGTTTACCTGCCTGTCGATCTCTTCCTTGTGAACTGGCGGGTACCTTTACTGTTTCGTGTTGGCAGGTGTATCGTCGCACGTGATGATGCGATGCTTTATTGTCTTTGTACCTGGCAGTGGGTCTCCAGGTAAGGAAAACACATCTGGAAAACTGCTGATGATATCCCAGACCTTTTCTACTTGATCTGGTGAGATGTGTTCGAGTCGAACGTTTTCCTTCAACGCTAGGATGCGTTCGGCGGAGTTCGTACTTTTTATAGCGTTGAGCCGGGCTGCATCCTTTAGTGCGTCTTGACGCTCCTCCTCAGGTAGACAGGCGATTTCCTTAATAGGGGTACCGTGCAGCTGGTCAATTGTAACCGTTATAGGTTCTTCAGAGTCATTCATAACTGGTACTCGTGCTTCATTCCTTGGTACTCGCGCTTCAGTCCTTGGCTTCGAAAATGCAAGGTACGACGGCTTTTGGGTTATCTTCGTCCGTGACGGCTGCTCCATTTTCGATATTTGTCCGAATTTTAATACAGTAGATAGTTCGTAGCGGAATCGTGACCGACACCTTCTCAAATTCGAAACGCTTGTCATCGAACATTAAATAATGTTCTCTTCCGATACCGATATTTGTCTGATACTTTTCCATAAATGGAATACCAATCAATCCGTCTTCTTCCAAGAGAAAGTCATTTGGAACGACGTGGAATATACGACTCTTTCCTTGAAAATCTTGTTTGGCAGCAAATAAGGATTCATGTTGTTCATTGCCCATGGAGAACGGTGTTCTAATGTTCCGATTTATCTGCGATCCTTCCGTTAACATGTTGATTTTTATGAGATTTATGGCTGATCCGGTATCGAGAAGAAAACAGCCTATTCTGCTAGCTGTTCGTGTGGGAAGTTTGACCACTCGTTTAGCGGATCCGATGGCATTGACTCGGAGGATGTTTCTTGTGTCGTAGTGATTGCTTCTCCTTCCGGTATATAATTGACTGTTGTTCGCGTTGGTCGGTGATTGTGAGATTACCCGTTGTGAAAACGCCGGTGTTGTGGTACGTTCCTGTTAGGGTTTTTGTGAGTCGTATGCTTTCTTACGATAGTCACGTTCGGAGTGACCCATGGGATTGCAATATCGGCATATTATCGAAGAGATGCCGTTGAGGAAGTCCGGAAAGATTTATGATGGGGCGACTTGCGGGTTTCTGAGCTACCTGTATTCTTTTCAGTGATGTTTATGTTGCGCGTCATCATCTCTCTTGTGTAATCATAGGCTTCGGCCGCTTGGGCCCGAGCTATTGCCATTCGAATATTCTCCGGTTTTTGAGCCCGTACTTCAGTCGAAATTTCCTTTTTTAACCCTTACAGATATTGGTCGAGTCCTTGTTGACGTTCGTACTCCACAATGAATCGTCTTCGTGTTTCATCTGGAGTTGAATTAGCTAATGCGGAAAGGATTTGATTTTGTACTTCTAAAAATCTATTCGTAAATTTCGAAACACTTTCAGTGTTTGTGTTAAAACATTCGCGATCTTTTGTCTCTCAAACGCTGACTGATTGCAAGTTTCCGAAAAGGATCCGTAAGCATTCATAGAGCTATTCGTACGTGTTTGTCTCGTACTCTTGAATTTCTCTTCCCGCGTCTCTGATAATTTTGTTTGTGATTATTAATCGACGAAGATAATCTGATCGGCTCACTTGTGATCTTACATCTTCAATTGACGTAATGAAAGTTTCTACCCCCAGAGATTTACCCTCGAACTCACGGATTAGTTCTAGTGTTTCCTTAGGTGTTAGCTCTTCAAAAGAATCTTCGGGTAATGCGTGCGTAATGCGCGAAGCGTTATCTTCCATTTCGGTTTGTGAATCTGAGTCTTTTATTTCGGCTTTTATTCGGCCGTTTTTATGGCTGCGTTTATATTAGATAACGACATTTCGGTTTGATCCACTGAGTTTATTTCGGAATCGGTGGTTATGATTTGCGGTTCGCGATAACGAGTAAATGAGTCTTTAGTTACCGATTCCTTTCGTGGATCCAGTTCAAAACGTCGTCCCTCGTAGACTCTGAGTGTCGTCAATCGGTCCTATGTTCCCAGCGTTGATTAGTCAGCGCACCCCACACTTAGCACCAATTGTGATGTCGGGATGGACACTTTGATTATAATTTTGGAGAAAAGGAGGGACTGACTCACTCCAGAACTCGGTTGTAGGACGGAATAACTCGGTTAACACGGATTGAGCTACTTGAGACGGATTTATTCAAATAGCTGACGGACAGAGATTCGGCGTCCTACAGTATTCGGAAACTTACTGACTATGTTAGCTTAGAACGGAGGTAACTTATAGGGATGGAGTGTGGGAAATTCGAAATGGTGGGAGGAAGGGCCTGCGTGCCGTTAGCAACTCGTTGTAACGAGATCTTGGAAAACTTATTTCAACGAATTGGAACTTATTTCAAATTTAGGTAGATGGATGCTATAAATTTGGTGAATGGCCACTTGCACAGATGCATCAGCAGTAAGGATCGTCGGAAAAATAGGGAGAAGAACGACCAAGGAAAAGTCGAGGACCTCGTTAAAATATATATTTTTTATTCTGCTATGAAATGTATGTGTACGTGTTTTCGCCTTCTTATTTTGCGTTATGCATAGGTACTGTTTTATTTATTTTGGCCTATGTTACTTGACAAGGTTGAAAGAACAATTACAAAAAGAAAATGATTAGCATCATCAGAAATATCGTAAGTCTCCTCGTGCGAACGTAAGGGGCGGAGTGCGGTTTGGAGGAATTGTTATTTTCTTGATGATCGGAGATTTCAGGGTACAGATCATATCTTGCAGCGTTGGTATTGGCCCTCTGGTTCAGCTGGAGGGGCCGACACGAGTTGATAAAGTACTTGACCAGTCACTGCATCAGGGGATACGTAGCCGAGTCCTAAACTGCACTGACAAGATGGATCGACTCGTCGTACATAGGACGTTTGCATGGATCGCCGTATCTACGAGGACCTTGATCGCTCGCACGAAGAGTGATGCTCGGGTGAAACCAGCGCTTGCTGTACCGAACCGACTGAATTTTTCCAGGTGTGATTCCAGGTGGAATTCGCTTGGTGTTATAGATTGTTGTTATTTAAGAGATTTAACAAGATGCCCTCCGGATTGGTAGTGTTTTGACCACTGATGCCCCGTGCCATATTGTTTACGACAGCGGGTTTCTCCACGGGAAACATTGCGCGTTTTCGTACGTTGTCGATATCTTCTGCGGAATAGATCGCATATGATGCTGCTGATCCTGGGTTGGTATATCGCCGAGTAGACTTCGTCGTCGATTTCATGATTGCAGGTGGTGTGGCCTCGACCGGAATAGGGATGAACTTGTACCAGGTGTCTCCGAAGAGGTAATAGGGGGGAAGGAAGGAATTGCAAGTTGTTTGAGTTTTTTTCGGTAATATATGCATTCGAGAAATAAGGAGATATATTTCGCTTCCACGAGTGACAGGCAGTTGATCGTAAAATTATTTTAACCTGATCAGATTTTCTTGTATTATTATACATTGAATAACGTGTACTCTTTTGCCAGAAAGGATCGCCATATACGTCGGTTTCTTTGCTAAATTGTACATAATTTGTCCGAGGTTTGGATCGCGGATAACAAATTATTTTGGAGCATTTGGCGCTATTTTTTCACTGTTGCGTAGGAATATCGTAATATAATGATTTGCTAATGTAATATTATTACTACGTATATGAATTTCAAATGCATGTAGGCAATTATATCTAGGTTCGCAATAGGAAATCTCCCTTGAATTGTGAAATAGATAGTTCGGCGAGTTTTGAACACAAATAAGTTCGGATGTTCTGTACCGAGGATACTGTAATTAAAAATTTGACCTGTTTCTCCAGTTACGATTGCAAAGGAAATATCGATAAACGTTACACAGTAGATTGGTAACGGCCATCTAAAAAACAGGTTAATTATTATGATTGTTTATTTTATTAGGATTAAAATCGGTTTCTGAGACACCCTTGTATCCTCCACGGTCATATGGCTTACCCGTTGACACGGTGAAAAAAAAAACCGAATGATCGTTGCGAAAGTGGAACAATTCTCTGATGTTGGTGGAATTTGCAATTTTGAGTTCTGATATTCTCTTTCCTCCACAGGGGGATCCTCGTCTTCGGAAGGATGTGAATCGAGAGAGTTGAAATCCGAATTTGTCGAATTATCGGAATTAGGATCGATGGAGTTTTTGAAACGATAGATCGGAAATGCTTTGCGCTGATCAGGGCCCTCAGCTGATTTCGGGGTAATGCCCTCCGCGGGTCGACTAGTGCGTATGGGTCTTATTATCTCGGCCTCCGCCTCGTCGTCGCTACTCTATGCGTAATCTACGGATTCACGAATTCGACGTGTACGGCGTCGAATTTCGGAGTGCGCGTCTACGCATTCGGCTGCAGCCGCGTTGGCTTTGAAGGTAGCGTAGTCGCCACATGATTCGGCCACTTTCTCTATATGGCTCTTCGCTTGAGAGCGAGTGACGATGGTTATGTTTTTCTCACGCGGGTCGGCCTGGACATCTGTTCGAACGGTAAAGGTTGTTGGATGTTTGTTTTCGGCATTGCTCTCGCTGGTCTGGTCTATATGTTCGATATTTCGATTATATGCGATGTTGACTTAGAGGTGACGATAGAATTTACATTTTCATTTCGATTTTGCTTTTCTTCGTTTTTCAATTTTTTTTTGCTTTCGAGATTGGACTTTTGTTTGAGTGTTGTTTTTTAATTGGTTTGGATTTTTCTTTATCATCGCTTTCACCGAAGCGTTGGCAATGTTTGATTTCGACGTTTATGTCGATTTTTTTTAAATTTGTATTGGCCACTACTCGACTCTGGACCGGCGTAGTTGTCATGCAATCTCCTTCCGGATTAGGATTAGCGTCTTGAGAAAATGGATTAGCATCGCGAGAAATTGACATTCGTATCGCAAGAAATTGGGATTAGCATCGCGAGAAATTGGAATTAGCATCGCGAGAAATTGGGATTAGCATCCCGAGAAATTGGATTAGAATTGGAGATTGTCATGCAATCTGAGTATTTTTTGTTTTTTCGCCATCATTGCTCTCGTTGAAGCGTTGACAAAGTTTTATTTCAAACTTTTCGTCGATTGTTTTGTCACTACTTAGCTTAGGGCCGGCGTAGTTATCGTGCAATCTACGTCCGAGTTAGGATTAGAATATTGAGGTGGATTGGAATGATTGTGAGAATTTGGATTAGCATCGCGAGGAAATGGATAGGATTCGCAGATTGTCGTGCAGTCTGATTTTGTTTTCCACAATGTCGAATTCCTGTAGTTTTATGACTGGCACGATCAGTCGTACAGCGTCATTTGTAGGGTTGTAAACCTTCAAATGGGCCTTTCCGTCGATGTTTGTTACCTGGCAGTCGCCGGCGTAAACACACTTACGGATTTTTAAAGGCGGGATACCCTTTCTTTACCGTGCGGGTTTTGACTCTCGTGTGGAAAGAGGTTTCGAACACGCGGGGATTTCTACTACTCTGTCGGATTCGTATGTTTGTTCGAACAGCAATGCCTTGTTAAGGATATTTATCGGCTGTGTGCCCTGAGTTTTTACACAATTGGCAGTTCGTGACGCGGGAATACTGATCGGTATAACACCTATCGGCGGTCTGACCGAGGTTTTTGCACATTTGACAAATGCCCGAGCCTTGCTCGTTTGGTTTTTTTCTGCACTCGTTGGCACTATGGCCTTGACCTTTGTGAATTTGGCATGTAAGGGTCGCGAATCGACAGGTTTCTATCGTGTGATTGTCCTTTTTGCACACATTGGAAAATTGTACGGATTTTGACGGGACAAACGCTCCGATTATTTCCCTTGTCTTTTTTCTGATTTTTGCTGTGAAAACTACGACACTGTCGTTGACCGTTTGAAAAATATTACCGAGTTCTCCCAATAATTGTATTTCGGATTTATTTGGTGTATATATCTTTTTGAGGAATTTGGTCAGTACTTCTATCGTTTTGAATTTGATCCCGTGGATTGCTTCTCTAGCTTGATTTTTCAATTTGTATCTAATTAATTTAGCTAAATATTTTTTTCCTTCGGGAGGGAGCATATCTTTTGCATCCTCACACCCGGTTATGAAATCTGATACAGGGACATTTTGTCCGTCGAATTCGGGGATGCAGCGCATGGCGTGTCTTAGGGATATTAACTGGTTTGTTTCTAACGTCGTCATTTGCTTGTGGGTTTGCTTTCGATTTTGTAATTAGTTAATCGATCCCTTAGAAGGTTCCAAACCAGATAACAAATTCGATGTATCAATTCCCGAATCACTTATGATCGTTGGATTAATTAGCACATTCCCTTTTTAAGATCCCGGACCAGCCCCCAAAATTTAATATGTCACATCCGGATGGGATGAAAGCATAATATTTTCGTTTTCCTCTTTGGTGCCTACGCCTAGCGCAATAGCACGGGGTAAGGGTAAAAAGAGGTAGTGCGTGGGAACGAGTAGAATTAAGGAATTGACACGATATTTCGCTGTTGAGGAATAATTCGACCGACTTGGTGTACCACTGACACTATGTTATTTATTATAAGATTACTAGACGGTTTAAAGCGATCAGGCCTACGATGAATGCTTGGTGCGCTCGCTGGTACAATCGCGGGTAAGGCGCTCGCAGGATTTTACGCTGGTCGTGTGTATAATCGACGTGTTTACTATAAGGGGCACTACGCGTGGATCTACATATGAACGGCGCGCAAGGTCGATGAATTGAGACTGATATTCACGAAAAAATGAAGACGGTTCGTATGATGGTTAATTGGAGATATTCGTTTGGTTTCTGAATTAAGACTTGGTAGAGGAAGTTGATTCGATGTTGGTTGACGGAAGACTGAGCTCTGAATTTGATGAAGATTGTTGGGAAACTGGGATTGAGACTTGATAGAACAACTTGAGTCGATGGTAGTTGACAGGAGACTGCTTCGACCTTTTGCACACTGACCCTTCTTGGTTCGCATGCAAAATTTTAGAGTGAGTCGGAGACAATCTTTGGTTTGTCTTCTTAGAAATAATGGTGCTGGTGGAAGGGGCAATGTCGCTTCGTTAACGGAACGTGCATGAAGTGTGTAGTCGAAATTCGCGCTAAGTTGTTCGCGATAGCGCGACGATCGTTTGATCCGGACGGTCCGGATATGTTCATACTCCGCTCTGGGTACCGGGTCAAATCATGCAGACTCTTTGTCCCCATGCGGATGGCTAGCGTAAAGTTTTTGGAGTGAGTGCCTGTTTGATTTTTTTGAGATGCGGCTTTTCGTGGAATATTTGCCTGAGATCGTGTTCTTGTTGAAAGCCAATGTGATAGGAAAAGTCAATGACTGTGGCGGTGCTGCTATCGTGAATATGCTCGTGGAACGTACGCAAGTTCCGTTTAATGCTGTTACGCGTCTTATTCTTAGATTTATACATTCAATACGCTTCTGACGGCAAATGAGGATATTGGGAATAACCGAGATGAAAAAAACCTAGATGAGAGAAGGGACATTCGCTAGGATGTGACAATCATACAAGATGGAGTGGTCGAATGAGAAATTGAATCCGAAAAATATCCAATCCCCCAAAATTTTGCGTCAAATTATTGAGAGTTTCTTAACTCGGGTTAACAAATATGCAATATGAAAACGCTAGGCGCCAAATGAAGGGCAGCCTTTCAAAGCCCATAGAAATGGTTGATTTATTACATGCAGCTGCAGCTATGCAAGGAGTCATTGACCACCTCCCCCCCCCCCCCCAAAAAAAACAAATTTCAATACATTGAGGTCCTGGTTTTATTACGAAATATAACATCAAGATGTCTACATGTGCGAGTATGTATGCATCGCATTCGACCAAATACCCCGTGGCCTTGACCAAAAACGAGTAGAGCAAAGATCAGCAACTATGTCGGAGACGGCGATAGCAAAACTTATGGAAATTTAGTGAAAGCGAAACCTTACGGTGAATATTTCACTATAAATAAAAAATAATGTGTAGGTCACATGCAAAAGAGAATGGGAAAACGTCCACGTGATCTAGTAAAAGATCTAGTAAAAGATGAAGATAAAGTCGTGAAAACACGAAAAAATGCAGGTAAAAAACGGCGAAGTAAAGTGCTCGGCGACAAAGGAAAACTCACCGGAAAAGTCATCGATAATTTGAGTCGATACTACGGAGCAGCAATAAGACATAATTGTGATTCGGTAGAGAAAATGAAAAATGCCATCTGTGCAACGTACTACCACCAGCAGTCGACAGACGATAACCCTCAACACGGTAAGTGCCTGAGCGGCGAGGACTCGTGGTGTCCTTATCAAATAGCTCTGGCCACAACAGGAGGGGAAAAATTTAAACACAATTACACTCCCCTTCCAGAAGATGTCTTACAAGCAATCAAACCGATTTACGAAGATCTGAGCAAGGATGAACTTCTCGAAAGGTATCTTGGAGGTTCTACCAAAAATGCCAACGAAAGTCTGAACCAGCCAATTTGGAGGATTGCACCGAAAAAGTTACCTGGCAGCAAACAAATCGTTGAATTTACATCCTACGTGGCTGCATGCACTTTCAATGAAGGTGCTCGGCTGTTTCTGTTGGATATGAACATCAGCGTTGGGCCGAGCGCTCACGAATACGCAAGACTGGAGGATGACTGTCGCAGCAACAGGGCCGAGATACAAGCTGAGAAGCAGAGCAAAGAAGCCAGGATAAAGCAACGGCTTGAAAAAAGAGGCTCAAGACATCGAAGCTGCTGCAGGGAGTCTACTGTATGGAGCTGGAATCGATCATTCAATGTAAGTTGAATTTTTTTCACATTCTAGCTTCTAAAACTTGAAACGCGTTTGTCTCGAAACCGCTTTTCCAAAGTCCGTGTTCACTGCCATTTGAAAACTACATGACCGATTTATTTTAAAGTTGGTACACACTTTCTACATATAAAACACCTCTCCCCAACGGTTAGTTTGAGATTTTTTTTCACATTGAGGGGGTTTTCCACCCCCAAAATTTCGGAATTTTTCGTGAAAAATAGCACTTTTCACTTTACATGACTTGAATGGTACTTGATTTCAGATAATTTCTAGCTGAGATACAGTGAACACCGCAAATCGTATTTTTCCAAAGGCGTTTTTAGAAAAGCTTTATCACCGGCTTGTTTGTGGATATTTTCGCGTACAAATTTCACGGATTGTTCTTGAAATGACACTTAACCATGTACAAAAGGTTTCAATAAATTTACTCTATCCATATAGATGAAAAAATTCGCAAAAGTGTTTTTTTCACGCGGAAACCCCTACCCTCCCCTTAAACAATTCATGCATTTTTGCTTGACCAAAATTGGGATCGGTGGGTGCGGTACTTTTTATACCTCTCAGCAAATATTATTGCTTCTTACGAGCTGCAAGACCAACGGTAAATATGACGCAAAAATAATTTGTTAAACCATTTTTTTTGTATTTCTTCTCAATCATTGATGTGATCGGTAGGTGTCGTACTTTTTACACCCCCTCAGCAACATATATGATTGTTGCGTATGCGCTGTAAAATTCAACGTTAAAAAATAAATACAGTATTTTCGCTTATGGAAAGTTGCATTTTGGCGAGCGATATTTTTTTTTTTTTCAAAATTTTGTTGAATAATTTTTTTTATCAGGCGAATTTTTATTCTCATCTTCGAAAGTGTAATGTTATTCGTTTGTCAATTTCTCATTGGAAAATAACCAATATACCCTCTGAAATAAAAAAAATCAATTAATTAATCCGGTATTTTGTTTAAAAAATGAGATGTATTTTTTAAGTTTAATACGAAATAAATCTTTCATACGAAATTTCTTTCCTGCAAAAATGGTATACTGGTACATTCAAGCTTTTGAAATAAAAACAATCGTTTTTAGAATTCTACTCTGTTTTCTAAAGAAATGTTTTTTTAGAAAACCAAATTTTATTTTTCACAAATTTGTAGACAAAATATCACAATATGCCAATTTAGCAGACGATAAATTTCGTATCAAAAAAAGTATAGGAAATACAGAGAAGGTACACCTTTCAACATCCGGTTAATTTTTCAAACAAAAAAAAACGTTACCAAATGAACTTGTTTTTTACTTTTAGCGAGTTTATTTGTTATTTTTCAATGGGAAATTGACAAACGAATAAAAGTAAACTTTAAAAAATTATGAGATATTTTTGTTATTGAAAAAAAGTCAAATTATTATTTCTTCCTACAAATTTTCGCTTTTCTTGTCCGAAAATACTCATAAATGTCGAGAAGCATATTTTTTCCCCCTAATAAACGAAGTAATCGTGGTCAAAAATAATAATGACATTTCTTCAATTTTTCTACCCAGTTCGAAACTTTCATATTTCGGGCCACACGAAAAAAATAACAGCAACTCCCAGCTTGGCATGCTTTTTGTGGAAAAACTTGGAATAACTTGGAAAAAATCTGTAAACATAATAGACGCGATAGTTATCCGCAAAGATTTCGTAACTTCTGTAATTTAAGTAACTAGAGCTCAAAACAAAGAGGGTGATTCAACGAAAATGGGTCTGATTGCGTCATTAACCAAATAAATGTTTACTTGCCTGTAGGCTTTATTGAAAAAAAAAGAAAATGGACATTTTTCCTTTGCGATGTTTCCTTTAACTTATTAATAACGAAGGGGCCAAAAAAATTTCAAGTGGAAACTTGAAAACTAGGGACTATAAGCTTTATAATGCTCTTTTGAATTTTCTCCTACGATGAATTTTGCGGAGATGGAGCAATTTTTGAATCACTGAAAAATGTCAACAATGTTTTGTTCTCCTCTTTTTTGTGACTTGTCCATAACAACTCGATGACGTTGAAGTTTGCATTTTTGGAATGCAACGAAAATGAATTCTTCTTGAATTCTCAAAGTTTTTCTTGTCGGTTCAGGCTGTGAAAATCTTTGAAACGTTTTTACACAGCCTCATCAGAGATTCACGACCTCAATTTGCAAAAAGAAGACTCTTCATAATAATGCAACTAAATAAATGGAAAATATAAATACATAAAACTCCATAATACTTGAAATATTTTTGTAATCAAGTTCCGGCCTCCTCCTCTTACGATCGCACGATCCAATTTTTTTTAAAGCATTTCAACCACTCGATAATTTCCCACCTTTTTGGTCCAAACAATGCGGATGCATTATAGAACAGTATAAACAACTTCGGCATCAGTTGTTCCATTTGGCGTCGTAAAGATAAATGAGTTGCCTCACCGCAGCGCTTATAACTCTGTGTACGGTGCGAAAGCTGCACCGCAAGCTTTACGCAGATACTTTTGTGCCACAGGCAAATGTCTACTCCGTGTGGCCCAAAGAAACTTTGTTCGCATATAAAAATTGGGAGAATCTCACCTTTCGCTGTACTCGAAATAGGGTCTACGAAAAGAACGACAAATGATGGAAGCAGTGATTCGTTAGACTTTCTTCACAGTACTGTTTATGTGAAAAACTGTGACGATGAACATCACTTAAGTGTCCACCGTCGACTTTGTTGAAACTCATAAATATGATAAGACCTTGAAAACTATTAGACACCTATTTTTTCATCTGTGAAAAAAAGGGTTTTAAGGGGGAAAACCACCCCTCAAAGAAAGGCGTGTCGAGGGGAGATTTTGCAGTTTCACCTACAAGCAGTCCACCGACCCGAATGAAACAAAAACCAAAATTCGTCCAATGTAAAGCAATGAAAAATCCACTATATAAGTATTGGAAATATATCAATCAAGGGGTGACACGCCTTTCTTTAAGGGATCGTTTCCCCCTTCAAAACTTTTTCCGCGGATAAAAAAAAGACGTGTCTAATAATTTTCGGTGCCTTATCATATAATTATATGAGTTTCAACAAAATCGAAGGCGGACACTTAAGTGATGTTCCTTGTGAGCAACATTTAAAATCTTTCTTTACAGGGTTTCAGTGAATCATCAAAAGATTTCTCTCGCAACTGAACAAAATGTCCAGTTTCATAAGCAGCTGGGCAAGTTATTCGCTTTGCCGCTGCTTGTTAAACTTGTCATCTTGTTCAGCGGCGAAAAAAATCTTCTGATGATTCACCAAATCCCTCTGAAAAAAGTTATAACATGTTAGTCAGAGTTTTTCACATGGACTGTGGAGAAAGTCTAACGAAACATTGTTTCATTCACGTGTAGTTCTTCGCTTGAGACATTGCGAGTACAGCGAAAGGTGAGATTTTCCCAATTTTTATGTGTGAACCAAGTTTTTGTGGTCCACACGGTGTAGAAATTTGTTCACGACACAAAGGTATCTGCAAAGACAGTGCGTCTCTTGCAAAGTGCAGAGAGCACACTGCGAAGTGCAGCTTTTGCAGTCACTGTACGGACACTTCTAAGCACTGACCCAATTCATCTTTACGCCACTATACACAATTCTTTCAAACAATTATGAGCATTTATAGAATAAATGATGCCGCGCGTGTTCACATTGTTCTATGATGCATTCACAATGTTTGAATGTAGAAGGTGGGTAATTATAATGTCTTTAAAATAATTCGAACAAAGCTTGGATTGTGAGATCGTAGAGGACGAAACTGTATCTTACCCTCAAAAGTATTTCGAGCATGAACGGGCTTTTATTTCGACTTTAAATAAGGCTTTGATAACTTATATTATCCCGTGTGATTTAACGATTCCGCACAATAAAGCATTCCGTTCTTAGGAAAAAATTTAAAAGCGATGTGAATACTTTAATCAAAAGGAATAACATCAACGTCGCTCGACGAGTATGTCACTGACCCGGCTCGCACAGTGAAACTATCCGCAATTCTGTCGGAGTCGACATAACATGAACACTCTGCATTTAATTTTGTTTTTCGTCGAAAAAAAAGAAAAAAAAAACAATTGGCGAACACAAATGCACAATTTTCGACATTTCATTCACACCCCTTTGAGTTCGAGCTGTCAGTTTTTCGTCTCATTGACTTCGATGTAAATCGTCTGCAGAATGCGTCATGAGTGCCTCGTCGGAATTCGCGGGCACTAGCTTTCTAGGACATCGTGCGAGATTTGTTTGAAACCGGCAACAATTAACTATTAATTGTAAGCACCCACGGATTTCCGAAGATATGCGAAGGAATGAGATGATGGAGGCGTCGAGATGTGTTTTTAATGTGGCTACGTGGCTCTGCTCCTCTTCAAAGCGTAACATTAGCCAAACTTTTTATTTTTCATCATTTCAATCACACATCCAGCATGGTACGACAATCTTCTTCAATTTCTCAAGTTGAAGAAATTCGACGAGCAAAGAGCCGCTCGTCTATCGATTTGATATCTTCTGGTCAAATTTCACAAAACTCTGAAGAGCCCTTTCGGAAATCCGTGGGTATCTAGAGTCGTGTTCTGCCATATCGACGGCGAGAGTGTGTCATTTCATCTTAAGGAATCAGCACAATTTTTCTGGATCTTGGTACATCCTAGCGAATGTCCCTTCTTTCATCTAGGTGGCTTATCGCGGTTATTCCCAATATCCTGATTTGTCGTCGTAAGTGTATTAAATGAATAAATCTAAGAATAAGACGCGTAACAGCATTATGCAGAATTTGCGTACGTTCCGCGAGCATATTCAAATCACAGCGATATATACACGATAGCAGCACCGACAGTCATCGACTTTTCCTATCACATTAACTTTCAACAGGAACACGATCTCAGGTAAATATTCTACGAGAAGCCGTGGCTCAAAAATTCAAACAGAAACTCACTCCAAAAACATCACGCTGGCCAATCGCATGGAGGCAAAGAGAAGTCTGCATGATCCGACTCGGTAACCAGAGCGGAGTATGGAAACACCCGGGCCGTCCGAATCAAATGGTCGCCGCGCTTTCGCGAACGACTTAGCGCGAAATTTATCTACACACCCCATGCGCGTTCCGTTAATAAAGCGAAATTGCCCCTTCCATCAGCGCCATTATTTCTAAGAAGGGAAACCAAACATTGTCTCCCACTCGCTCAAAAAATTCACATACGAACCGAAAAGGTTTAGTGTGCAAAAGGTCTCGAAACAGTCTTCCGTCAATTACCATCCAATCAAGATCTTTAATCGAGTTTCAATCCCAGTCTCCCAACAATATTCATAAAATGCATAGCTCAGTCTTCCGTCAACCAACATCGATTCAACTTCTTCTATCGAGCCTCAACCCAGAAGCCTAACGAATATCTTCAATTAAGCTTCATACAAAGAGTCTTCATTTTTTGAGTCACAAAAGTTTTATTTTACACTTGTATAATTACTATCATCGGTCCGTGAATATGTCTCAATTCATCGACCTCGCGCGCCGTTCATGATTCTATCTACGCGTAGTGCCCGTCGTAGTAAATACGTCGTTTATACATACGATCAACGTAAAATCCTGCGAGCGCCTTACCAGCAATTGTATCAGCGAGCGCACCAGGCCAAGAGCGAAGGCCGTCGTAACGCGAGCTACAACAAACATCCAGGCGATCGACTGATCGTCAAACAGAACCAATGTAAGCTGACCATATCTTTTTCTTTTTGTATCATTCATCGTAGGCCTGATCGCTTTAGCCCGCTTAGTAATCTTATAATGAATAACATAGTCTCAATCGTACACAAATTCTGTCAAATTATTCCTCAGTACCGAAACCTCTCGTCAATTGATTAATTTTATTCATTCCCACGCACTACCCTTTTTCTTACTTGCCCCTCATCCCGTGCTATTACCCTAGGCGTAGGCAACAAAAAGGGGAACGAAGATATTATGCTCACGACCCTTCCGGATGTGACCTATTAATTTTTGGGGGCTCATCCGGAATTTAAAAAAGGAAATGTGCTAATTAACACAATGTCCATGAGTGATTCGGAAATCGATAAATCGAATTTGTTACCTGGTTTGGAATCTCCTAAACGATCAATAAAGAAATTACAAAAATCCTCAAAAATCGAAAACAAACCCACAGAAAAAATGACAATGTTAGGAACAACCCAGTTAATATCCCTAAGAGACGCCATAAGCTGCGCCCCCGAATTCGACGGACAAAATATCCCTTTATCAGAATTCGTAACCGGGTGCGAGGATGCAAAAGATATGCTCCCTCCCGAAGCCGAAAAATATTTGGCCAAATGGATTAGATAAAAATTGAAATATCAAGCTTAAGAAGCAATCCACGGGACCAAATTCGAAACGATAGAAGCACTGAACAAATTCCTCAAAAAAATGTATACACCAAATAAATCCGATGTTACATCCTAGCGAATGTGCCTTCTCTCGGTTATTGCCAATATCCTCATTTGCCGTTATAAGCTTATTATTACATATGTATAAATCTAAGAATAAGACACGTAACAGCATTAAACGGAACTTGCGTACGTTCCGCGAGCATATTCAAATCACAGCGATGAATACACGATAGCCGCACCGCCACCGTCAGTCATCGACTTTTCCTATCCCATTGGCTGTCAACAAGAACACGATCTCAGGCGCATATTCCAAGAAGAGCTGTCGAACCAAAAACCAACCATCAGCTCGATCAACAGGCTCCGAAAATCCTACGCGGACTGAACCGCATGGGAACCGAGAGAAGCCTCGACCCTAGATTATTTAAACATAACATAGCCTAGACGACTCCGATGAATTTATAACACTGACTGAAAAATAAGACATCCGGGCTCGCAGCGTAGTCCGATATATAGCCCTCGCAACATAAGAAGTCACCATAGCCATAAATTGGCATAACAAAAACCATGCGAATGCTTAGGTCTCTGATATCGAACTCTATATCCCATGCGCTTTTTCTCCGAAACACGGGATAAAGGTTCCCTGCCTTCGATGCGGGCAATTCTATATAAGGAATGATCGAGATCGATTCTGCGAATCATGAATATCGCGACCAATCAAGCTAAACCTTAAAGTTCCTTCTCCCACTATCGAACCCCTCCTAATTTTCATATCTAGAAAGACTTCCTTCCTGAAGTCAGTCTTCCGACAATCTTCATCAAATACAGATCTCAGTCTCGCAAAATCTTCCATCAAACTAACTTCACTTCTTAAATCTTGTTCTGACAGAATTCGAAGTGTAGTACTGGTATCGTAGAATTTCGAATATTATACATCTTCGGGTTTCGACCGAAGTGTCGTATAAACGTTTAGTCGACTCGCGCGGCCTCGAGTCCGTAAAATAGTTCAAGTGCTGTTTACTACGCGTATATAATACACGTAGTAAACAGCACTTGTACAGTGTAGTACATAAATACTCTCAGCGCCCTAAAAGTCTGGTGCTGATGATCGCTTTCCAAACGCTAAGCGTGGCGTCCGTCAACGAGGCCCTTATCTGCGAGAGTCAGCCGATATCCTTACGAGCCAGCGTACCTACACACCTCTACACTTTCAAACACAGCGACCAATGTAAGCGACAAATTTCCTTTTGTGTTAATCCGATTGTTCCCCCGGCTTCATAGTCCTTTTCATTGTCAATTTTTCTGTATAAGCAACTTTATTCATCCCATCACTTATTTGTAATGAACCTTTAGTTAAGTTTGTACAAATTCGACGCGTTATTTCTAAATACCAATCATTGCATGACTTCCTAATTTTTAACTTATTCCAAGCACTACCCCTTATTACCCTCATCCCATGCTAATGCGTTTGTCGTAGGCAAAAAAGGAGGGAATCAAAAAATATATGCCCACGTCCCTTCCGGACGTGACACCTAAATGTGATTATTGGGAGAACTAGGTAATATTTTTCAAACGGCCAACGACAGTGTCGTAGATTTCACCGTAAAAATCAGGAATAAGACAAGGGAATTAATCGAAGCGTTTGTCCCGTCAAGATCCGTAAAATTTTGTAACGTGTGCAAAAAAGACAATCCCTCTACAGAAACCTGTCGATTCGCGACCCTTATATGGAAAATTTGCAAAGGTCAAGGCCACAGTGCCAACGAGTGCAGAAAAAAACAAACGAGCAAGGCTCGGTCAATTGCCAAATTTGCGAAAAAAAACTCGGTCCCACCGCCGACAGGTGTTACACCGATCAGAATTCCCGCGCCACAAACTGCCAATTGTGTAAAAACTCAGGGCACACAGCCGATAAATGTCCTTTGCAAGGTATGGCCGTTCGAACGAACAAACGAACCCGACGAAGTAGTAGAAATCCCCCAAGTTCGAAACCTCTTTCCACATAAGAGTCGAAAACCGCACGTTAAAGGAAGAGTATATCCCGGCTTCAAAAATCAGTAAGGGTGTTCACGCCGGCGACTGCCCGATAACAAACATCGACGGAGAGGCCCATTTGAAGGTTTTGAACCCCACAAATGACGCCGTACGACTGATCGTGCCGGGCATAAAACTACACGAATTCGACATCGTGGAAAACAAAAGCAAATAAGAAACAATATCAGATCGCACGACAATCTGCGAATCCAATCCAGTTCCTTGCGATGCTAATCCAATTTCTCGCGATGCTAATCCATTTTCTTGCGATTCTAATCCAGTTCCTCAAGATTCTAACCTAATTTGGACGTAGATTGCACGACAACTACGTCGGTCCAGAGCTCGTCGGTAGCGGCCAATCAAAAACATCAACATAAACGTCGAAATCAAACTTTGCCAACGCTCCAGTGAGAGTGATGATAAAGAAAAACCAAAACAAAAAAAATCAAAACAAACTCAAATTGCACGATAATCTGCGTTTCCAATTCAGATCCGCACGATGAACGTCAATCAAGTATGTTTTTCTATGGAGACGTTGAAACAACGATGCGGTTGCAAAAATGCGGCGTTTAAAACGTGTGCTCGATGCAGAAATAATTATTGTTTCCCTCATTTCTACGATAAATATCATCCCGACACATGTAAATCATCGAATGTCAACGAATGAAGTTTTGAATTTTTTTGTACAAAGTCTCTTTGTATGCCTTTTATTACAATCTTTATTATGATCCCTTATTGAAAAGTCCGAAATCCCAATTTTTTACCTTTTCTATGCCTTTTGCGTATAAATAAATAAATAAAGTAAATTATTCACCTTTTTGCTTAATTGGAAAATGAATAATATAAAAGTTGAGAAAAATATTTTAAAAAAGAAGTCTCCACACGGGGAGTCGAACCCACGACCATCGAATTACTAGTCCGAGGTCTTACCGCTGCTTGGCAAACATGGTAACGTGAATGCCTTATACGGTGCGAGAGCCGCGTCAACATTTTTATTTTCTAAACGTTTGGCCATCTAGAGTTCCCACTTCGGGTACTTTCATTTCTAGCCAAGCCCTGCGCGTCCTATAAATTTGAGCGAAGTCGGTGATGACGAGTAGGGAATGCCCCCTTGTAAGTGAACATCGCATATAATCGAAAATTCGAAATTCACGTTACAGGATTTGGCGCGTAAATTAGACCACACTAGCGATAGCAATGCCGAAAAAAAAACCAACGCCCTTTACCGTTAGAGCAGTTGGTCACCCCGTCTCGCGTGAGAAAAATCTAAACATCGTCACTCGCTCTCAAGCGAAGAGCGAATAGAACGAGCGCACGAGTCATGTGGCGACTACGCTACCCTCAAGGCGAACTCGCCGGCAGCCGAACGAGTAGACGTGCACTCCATAACTCGACACTTTACACGTCGAATTTGTAAACTCATAGATTGCGCAGAGAGTAGCAACGAAGAGACGGAGGCCGAGTAAGACCCATACGGACTGGTCGACCAGCGGAGGGCATTGCCCCGAAATCAGCTGAGGGCTCTGACCAGCGCAAAGCGTTTGCGATTCATCGCTCCAAAAACTCCATCGATCCTAATTCCGACAGTTCGACAAATTCAGACTCCAACTCTCGCAATGCACCACCATCCGAAGACGAGGATCCTCCAGCGGAGGAAAGAAAAATATTAGAATTCAAAATTGCTAATCGCGTCAACACCAAAGAGTTCTTCCATTTTTGAAACGATAATCCGGTAAACCGTATGACCCTGGAGGACACAAAGGTGTCTCAAAAACCGATTCTAATCCTAATTAAATAAATGATCATAATAATTATCCTGTTTTTCAGATGGTCGTTATCAATCTACTCTGTAACGTTTAAGGATAACTTGTTTATATACAAAATTCAATGAACTTAGTTTTAAGGCGTTCACGGCTCTTTATGTAATGAGAAGAGTATGTGGCTTCCGGATGGAGGCCGTGTTGAGGATCAGCGTTGTGCCGACGTTTCGCAAACGTTACAGTCTGCATCATCAGGGCTGAGAGCTCCGATACTGAACCTCTCGTGTCTCAGGTATTTCTTATATAGTTGCAATCATCGTTCCTGATCAGATGGTGTAATTAATCAGCTGGTCAATTAAAAATTTAATTGACCAGCTGATCAATTAAAATATCTGATTGGCTAGTTCAGCGATCCGGAAAGATGACTGCAACTATATAAGGAATACCTGAGACACGAGAGCTTCAGTATCGGAGCTCTCAGCCCTGATGATGCAGCCTGTAACGTTTGCGAATCGTCGGCACAACGCTGATCCTCAACACGGCCTCCATCCGAAAGCCACATACTCTTCAGGGACATGCATCATCAGGGCTGAGGGCTCCGATACTGAAGCTCTCGTGTCTCAGGTATTCCTTATATAGTTGCAGTCATCGTTCCGGATCGCTGCCTGGTCGTTGCAGTCATCGATCCGGAACAATGACTGCAACTATATAAGGAATACCTGGGACACGAGAGCTTCAGTATCGGAGCTCTCAGCCCTGATGATGCAGACTGTAATGTTTGCGAAACGTCGGCACAATGCTGATCCTCAACACGGCCTCCATTCGGAAGCCACATACTCTTCTCATTACATAAAGAGCCGTGAAAGCGTTAAAACTAAAATCAGACGCCTACACGGAGAGGCTATTTTTGGTTCTGTTAACACCTTTTCCAAACTCAGGAAAACTCTGCACATCCAACTGTGCTCGTTAGCATTCCTAAAAACCTGCCGCGACCATCAAGTGGTACCAAAATGTTTTCAATTGAAAAACCCCTCTTCATCAAAACAAGCCAAAACTATCCTCCACCAGGCCTCGCTGAGACTGGTAAAGGAGAGAATATCTGTCACCAAAAAGCTTTTGGACCAAATTCCCAAAAACTCCTTAAACTTCACCTACGTCTATCTGGCTCTTTGGAACCACAGCTGTGGGAAGATCTTGACCATGTCACTCACGAACAAGTCCTCCACTGTGCAGACCTAAGATCGCAGAATCAAATAGAAAAATTCAGGAAACTATGTCCACAATCGAAGCAGGCCATCCTAACCCACACAGTTAAAAACCTAAGTAACCACACACTCTCCGCAGCTTCAACTCCAGTCCTCGCAAAAGGGCACAATTTCGCCATTACACGGACAGAAATTCCAACCAGAGAAATCATCAGCCAGGTGGAAACTGCCATCTATTGTCTCCCACTGGGTACTGGCAACGACATCAGGAAACGGATAAGCAATATTCTCCACAAGGCAAAACCTCCGCAGCAGAATATCACGAAGGAAGAACACCTTGCTCTTCACAATTTGAAGAAAAACAAGGACATCGTAATACTAACAGCTGACAAAGGAAATGCAACTGTCATCATGGATAAAACGGACTACTGCAGTAAAATTATGAACCTGCTCGAGGACACCAACACGTACAAGAAATTATAACGTGACCCCACATCGAGTGTAGAAAAGAAAACAACAACACTTCTAAAGAAGGCTGATCTATCGGAAAACCTAACCAAAGCCCTTACACCCAAAGAATCCCTACCACCCAGGCTTTACGGTCTGCCAAAAATACACCAAAACAACATCCCACTAAGGCCCATTGTTAGCAACATAGGCAGTCCTACATATCATTTGGCACGTTTTCTCTGCAAACCTTTGCAAGAACTCGTAGGCCTCAACAACTCCCATATCCAAAACTCCCGGGATTTTGTGAACAAGATCCAGTCTATCAAGGTACAACCAGAAGACATTTTAGTGAGTTTCGATGTTGTATCCCTGTTTACAAACGTCCCAACCAATGAAACCCTAAGGATAGTTAAAAATTCGAAAAAAGTTGCCCCTAACCCACTGCCCCTCATAGAACATTGCCTAAATTCTACATATTTCCAATTTCAATCCCAGTTTTATGAATAAACTTTAGGCGCAGCTATGGGTTCCCCCATTTCCCCTATCATCGCCAACATCTTTATGGAAAACTTCGAGAACAGAATTCTGCAAGAAGCTTCCCTCAAGCCCTCCATCTGGTTCCGATATGTCGATGACACCTTCGTCATTTGGACTCACGGCAAAGAAAACCTCAATCATTTCTTAACCTTCCTCAACTCCCAGCACCCCAATATTCAATTCACCATGTAGATAGAGCAGAAAAATCAAATCCCTTTTCTGGATGTACTAGTTCAACGGAAAAGCGATGGCACTTTGAGCCATAAAGTTTACCGGAAGCCAACGCATACGGATAGATACCTCCACGCTACGTCCCATCACCACCCTTCCCAAAAACAGTCGGTCATAAGCTCTCTGGTCTACAGAGCTCTAGCGATCTCCGAACCAGACTTCCTGGAGGTTGAACTAGAACACCTACGAAAAGCTTTAGGAGACAATGGCTACAAGCCAGGCAACATCGAAAGAACGATCAAAAATTTAAAAAGAAAAATAGCTGATCCGAAAATAGTTACAGCACCTAATGGGGAGAATGAAGGACAAATAACCGCAACAACTTCCCTTCCATACCTTCGGGGCATAACCGATCGCATAGGCAGGGTCCTTGGGAATCATAACGTGCGAGTCATCTTCAAACCTCAGAAGAAACTAGCACAAGTGATTCCGAGTGCAAAAGACCAAATACCACCATTACTCCACAACAAGAATGCTGATCCGCTGACGTTTTTCTTCAACATACCATCTACATGGGACTCGTTACCGGACAAATAGAAAAGACAAATGAATGGTTAGAATGCAATTTTCACGGAACACGATGACGTCACAGTGGTATGCCATACGAGGCAGCTCGAACGATAATTCGGACCATCTTGCAAGGAGCTCCTACCATCTAGGTAAAGGGATTCGAGAAGTGCTCGTGTATATCACGATTGACGGATTCCACAACCAACATTGTTGACTTCGAGTCCATCATTGCAGAAGTTGCAAAAAATCTCAGACTTCGAATGTCCTCATCGTTCCTTCAATACGAAATACAATTGCGCCAATGCAAATGTAAAATAGCTATAAAGCTGGTTGAGTGTATATGAAGCGTTGCGTGAGCGGAGGATTTTTAAATAAACAACATTTTCAAAATATGTAGTTTTCGATTGTATTTATTCTTATATACCACAGCGGAGCAACTTGGAACATTAATTTTTTTTCTAATACTCGATGGAGCTATCCTTTATACATTGTAGCGAGCATGTTGAAAAGTCAACGATGGTAGCGACCGATATTGGCGATATCGTTGAACTCATAATTTCCAACCAGTACAATTATGTGCTCACAGTTTATTGAACTCGATGATGCTGTATAGTCCACCATAGTAGTTAGTTGATGATTACGAGCCATTTCCAACATATTCTCAAATATCTTTGGACCATGCTCGAAGCCCTTTATGAGCCGCGCTAGTAAGCAGTCGGCAAATTCGTTTGTGATGTCCACTATGTACCGCTTTCCTAATTTCATTGATTATAAAATGTAGACTTTGCACAATGATTTTTAAGAATAAATCAAGAGCCACAAGAAATGAAATTCAGAACAAAATTAAACATCCTCTTGAACAACATAATCCTATATTCAACGACAACGAAAAACTGTCCAACTGTATGAGGCCAACAGTTTTTCTTTCACAAGATTATTATATGAGTTTTCAGTTCTCTTAGTATTGCTTATTGTTATTCTCAAGTACTCGAAAATGACGCTATATTCGCGAAATATGGAAGAATTAAAATTTTAGGAGACTAAATATATGTTCGTGGCATTATTAAAGAATAAAGTTATAACAAAACGCCACTCGTGAAATTTCCATACAAAATCAGTCGATAAACTAGAGAAGTGACAGAGCGGATAGTCGGTAGATGTGAAAACATTATGCTTGTATATTTGTCGTTCCCAGGTATGGGTGATTCTATTAAAAAAAAGTACAGTCGCTAGGAAATGTAAGTTGAGCACGCTAAGCTGTGTAGAGTTGACACGGTGGCGAATTGACCCGCCCAGATAGACAGTCGTGATCATCACGCCGTGCATACAATTGATGAAGCAAATTTTACAGCATATTGACTACATGTCATCATGCAAAGCCGTGAACTCATTTAGTATAGTGAATGTACTCAATTGGATCTCAATATGTCGTTTACGAATGCATCGTACGTTTGAAGCACGTTGAACTCATATCGCTGTGCTCAAGTGTCCACACTTAATATCTGCAAATTTTACGTCATATGGAAGTCATCCAATGATGTGTTGATGAATTCACTGGGTTAGCACTGGTAGTAGACATACCATGCAAGCAATATGACGGCGATATGCATGTTTGTCAGTGATACATTCGATAGGCGCAGCATGACGGCGATATGCGTGTTTCTCAGTGATACATCCTATGACGGCGATATGCATGTTTCTAAGTGATACATTTGTTAAGCGCAATATGACGGCGATATGTATATTTTGTCAGTGATACATCCCAGGAGCACAATATGATGGAGATATGCATGTTTCTCAGTAATACATTCCATGACGGCAATATGCACGTTTTCAGTAATACATTCGGTGAGCGCAATATGACGGCGATATACATATTTCTCAGTGATACATACCATGAGCGCAATATGACGGCGATATGCGTGTTTCTGTGATACATCCTATGACGGCGATATGCATATTTCTAACAAGGAGAAAGCAGAGCCTGCATGTCGCAAATCGGGTTCTCCTTTCGCGTGGTCAAAGTTGCGAAGACCTCCGAATTAACGTCGCTTTTGATTTTTATTCCAATAAGCCTTATAGTTGCTGAGATAACGCGATTTGAAAATTTGGGAATTTCGTCTCGTTCGTAGATTACGTTAAGCGTTGATACTTGAGACAAGAGCGGCCGTAGCTAATACGGTAAGACGACAGACCGGCACTCTGAAAGTTCACGATTCGCGTCCCTATGCATTTTTTTTTAATTTTATAATCTCTCATAAGACTTTACATGTGCAGGTAAATAAGAAAATTCGAAAATATGTATTACTAGTTTTATTTATCTATTATATTAAAATAATTAATCCAATAATGAAGTCACAATTACATAGCAAAATAATATTGTATAACAAATAATTAATCTAATAATCAAGTCACAATTACAAAGCAAAATAATATTGAATAACAAAAAATTAATCTATTAATCACGTCACAATAAGAAAGCAAAATAATATGGTATAAAAAACAAATAATTAATCTAATTCACAGGAAAGCATATTTGAAGATATATATCTTCAAATATGCTTTCCTGATAGAATTTATAAGGTTAAATGTGGTTGCGGTGGTATTACGTTCATTTTATGTTCGTGGTGTCGTAAGCCTTTGTACTTCCCGTGCTTTTACGATGCTTCCAACCTCCAATTTGTCAACATACTGATCTGGTAGAAGAAGAATCAGAATAATTACCGGCCGCGAAATTTGCAAGTGTGAATTAGATTAATTATTTATTTCTTATACCATATTATTTTGCTTTGTAATTGTGACTTCATTATTAGATTCATTATTTGTTATATAATATTATTTTGCTATGTAATTGTGAATTCATTATTGGATTAATTATTTTAATATAATAGATGAATTAAACTAGTAATACATATTTTCGAATTGACTTCTTTACCTGCACATGCAAAGTCTTTTGAGAGATTATAAAATAAAAATTAAATTAAAAAACAAAGCATGGGGACGCGAACCGTGAACTTTCAGAGTGCCAGTCCGTCCTTTTATCGTATTAGCTACGGCCGCTCTTGTCTCAAGCGTCAATGCTCAATGTACTCTACACGCGAGCCGAAACTCCCAAATATTCGAATCGCGATATCTCAGCAACTAAGGCCTATTGGAACAATAATCAAAAACGACGTCAATTCGCAGTTCTTCAACTATCACCACGCGAAACGAGAACCCGATTCGCGACATCCAGGCTCTGCCTTCTCCTTGTAAGTGAAACATTCGATGAGCGCAATATGACGGCGATATGTATATTCGTCAGTGATACATCCCATAAGCGCAATATGACGGCGATATGCATCCAAATCCAGAATGATACAAATAGGCAGACACAAAAGAAATTTGCACAAGTGTTAGAATGGATAGGTAGGTAGCGCGCTCGGCTCTCGAATTAGAAGACGTGGTTCAAACCGTAGGTAGGTACAAAATTTAACTAGGCAGAATACGTTTTAAATCCATTTATCATATAGGCAGGAACATCAATAAAGCGTATGGGGATAATAAAAATCCCCATACGCTTATTACGCTTATTATACGCTTATTATACGCTCATTACGCTTATTATACGCAGAAAATATTGATAAAAAAATCTGGTAAGATTTTTTATGAATATTTTTGGATTTTTTAAGTATTTCACGCTATGACACTCATATGAGCTCCATATGAGCACAGCATAGTTACGTCACGCTATGCCGCTAATCTGAGCGCCGTATGAGCACAGCATAGTTCCGTCACGCCATGCCGCTAATATGAGCTCCGTATGAGCACTACAGTTTCTTCACCCCGTGACACCCATATGAGCCCCATATGCACTTACTTATTGTTAGATATTCGTGAGCCAAATTTGCTAGTCTGATGAATTCACTGCATGCATATTCGCGTGAGAACAACTTTGCTTCATTTGGATGTATTATTGTGAATCATCATGTGATGCAAATATGACTTCAACGGGGGCACTCATAAGGGATACACAGCTGTGAGACTTTCTATGCCGCAGTGATGATGTACATATGATGCCAATACGAGATACATCCGTCTATCTGGGCGGTAGCGACTTGCCCGGCTCGAATCTGAAGAGTGGGGATACGCGAGCGTCGGAGAAATATCGAGCTGCTACGGTGGCGACTTGGCTCTGTGTAGAGTTGCCCGCTTTGGCGAGTTGCACAGGAGAGTTAACACAGTGGCGAGTTGCCCCGTGCAGAGTTGACACCCTGCCCACACCACCGACAGCAAATCCCGACAATGAAATAATCGACGAGAAAACTTGAATCTGAAGAGTGGGGATACGTGAGCGTCGGGGAAATATCGAGCTGCTACAGTGGCGACTTGGCTCTGTGTAGAGTTGCCCGCTTTGGCGAGTTGCACGGTGGAGAGTTGCATGGGAGAGTGAACACGGTGGCGAGTTGCCCCGTGCAGAGTTGACACCCTGCCCACACCACCGACGAGAAATCCCAACAACGAAATAATCGACGAGAAAACCGCCGCGGCCGATTGCACGAAGAAGGTCGAGGAACATAGTGACAGCGAGATGCCGAAGCAGAAAAAACCGGAATTTAATGTACGTACGTGCTACAGCCTCACAACCTTAATTTACATACTCTGTAATTTGCCACGATCTTCTCTCGCATTGCTTTCCCGCTCGCCGATGTGACAAATAGCCAACGGCTCCGATGCAAGAAACCCAAGTTTATTAGCTCTTCGCAGAAATACCTCGTATTTATTCGTGAAAAAATCGCAGATTTCGATTTCCTGAGCAATGTGCGACTAAAATCAAGCACGAATGTTCAACACCCTTTGCCTACACACGCTAAACTGTCACGTCTCAAACACAAATGATTTGTGGACCTATGACGATTCCTCGATAGCTTCACCCTGATGACCGAGCGTACTGTTGGTATGGCGTACAGAGATAGTACCCTACGGTGTACCTGAACGGTAGTTCGCCATTACCCGCAAATGTACGTGTTAGTAGTATGATACCGGTACACTGTGCTATAAAAAAATATACCGGTTCTGTATCCTCACCATACTCATACTGGTACCGATATACCGTACGCACACACGTCGTAGATACGGTACCTGGGCGATCATGTAGGAACCAGAACTAATCAAGAAACAATATCTCACCATGGATCGCACCACCAATCTGTGCAAGGCCTTTCGCTTATGTATGTACGTTTCAAAACAAAGGGCGAGGATGCTAGGGCCTTCTTGCGTCTCAATGGTTATGTCTACCATCATCTCATACTCAGAGTCAACGGGTCCAAACCTCCAGCCCAACAGACTTGAATGGTCAACGGTTGAACGCGTTAAGGTAGAACAAGCGTGCGCTTTTAATTTTTATAGATCATGTTCAAATTTTAACCAGACATTGTTCGTATCATTATGCATGTTTCAGTGAAATTTCAGAACAGTCGACTATTTAGATTCGGCGATAATGGGTTTTAAAAATTGCTACTCTTAACACTATCGGGTCTGCATTCAAATTTAGACAGAGTAATTTTCCGTAAAAAATATTTGTCCTCGATAAAAAGACACAAGGCAATATCATAAACAATATAAAATATTTATGTTTATAACGCAAACATTTTTTTTTCACGTTAAAAGTTGGTAACTTTAGGACACGATAATTATCTTTTTTATCGAAATATTGAACAATACTGTACTGCGGTGTTGCATAATGTCTTCTGATTATAGGGAACACATATTTTTTACCGAGAGTTATTCTGTCGTTACTGAACGTCTTTAGCAAAACTGAATAGGAAAGACAATTCAAACTTTTCTTATTCGTTCCCTATGTAGTTTGCTATCTAATCATAATTTTTTTTTAAATTAATAAACACAATAGATCGGTATGCCGGATTATGTTACCTGACTTTCGGCCAACGCAGAACCTGCAGTGTTAAAAGGCGCTATTAAAAAATCCATTATCTCCCAATCTAAATAGTCAACTGTTCTAAAATTTCACTGAAACTTCCATAATGATATGAACAATGTCTGGTTAAAATATGAACGAAATCAATAGAATCAAGAGCGTACGCTCGTTTTACCATAAGGGAGGGCTGTCACGTTGCGACCAAATGCACACAATGTATTTCTTTTGCTTGCTTTCTCTTATCTTTTTGAGCCCCGGCGAAGACGCAGGGCCGATGCAATTTCCGATGAAAATCGTGAACGACCACATACGCGCGATAGCCGCATTCTCATTTTTCGACAGATATTTATATTTTTCTTTAAGCTTAGACCTACACAGCGGAAATGTAGGCTATTTATAATAAGTAAGAGACTCACGTGCTTTCCCACGCGAGAGGACAGCAGTCTTAACCATATGAAGAACAAATACACACTCGACAGAATGAAATCCTCGAACTTATGGAACCACCCTATCATAAAACACCACGTACACTCGCGGGCCTTGGTCAACAAGCCTTATCTCGAGCACTGCGTTCTCGCCACCGACAAGGCCCCTTTTTCCTCCCAGTATTTTTCCGCGCTCCAAATAAAGGAAACTCTGCTTCAGTTCCTGGAAATAAGGTGACGAATATGACTCGCAGACTACGTCCTGCTCCCACTCTCCATTTTCGACCAATCACCCGAAGAGACATATTTGATGCCTTTTCCACCAATCTCTATAGAAAAACCATCACGAAAATGCACTCCTTCCCCCATTGACGAAACCTCTCCTATTTTCCACTTGGCAACGAAGTGACCTTCAGGAATTCAGTCTCCCAACAGTTTCCATCGCGATCGGACGTCTCCAACATCTTCCATCAGATCTAATTCCATACAACAAGCTATCTCCCGACAGTATCCGACAAGTTCAGACGTTAACCCTAAAAATTAGTATATTTCCGGTATAATTGTTATAAGTTCTGTCTATTCTTTGTAAAGCGCGACCACATTAATATCGATACATTGAATTGCGTAAATACCCAATTAATTCGAAGACACGGCTCGCGATAAATACTCGTGTATTAAAAGATCGTGTCTACATGAAGAACACCAGCTTCGCTAAATCCGTAACCGAGCGTACACAACCGAGCGGTCCGGCCTACCTGCGAAGGCCCGATTCGACCCTCCGTATCTCCAACCATTGTTGGCGCATCGACAAATGTAAGCAAAATACTTCATGTACATTTTCTTTATTATTAATTCAATCGACGTAACCCGATTGGTTAATTCCAATAAGCCCCGAGTCGATAGAATTTAAGTGTCCAATTATTCCAAAATCGGATAATCGCGTCATCCCATTTTTACCCAAGCACTACCCCTTTTTACCCTCATCCCGAGCTATTGCGCTAGGCGTAGGCTACAAAGAGGGAAACGTAAAAATATATGCCCACGTCCCCTCAGGACGTGGCATATTAATTTTTGGGGGCTCGTCCGAGATCATGAAACGAGAATGTGCTGAGTAATCCAATGTCCGCCGACGAATCGAGGAGCTCATTAAATTTAAATGTTACGGAAGATCTAGCAGAACAATCGAGATATTCATTAAGGAGCTCCAGTGCTGAATTATTTCCTGGTCTCGAACCAAAAAGACGTTCAGTAAAATCATTAAATTTGCCCCGTAAAGCCGAAAACGAAGAAATAACAGTCATGTCGACAAATCAAACACTCTCTTTGAAGGATGCTCTTGATTTCGTTCCGGAATTCAACGGGAAAAATATCCCCTTTTCCGACTTAGTAGCAGGATGCGAAGATGCACAGGATATGCTCCCTCCCTAATCCGAGAGACGTTTTGTAAGATTAGTACGGAGCAAATTAAAATATCAAGCCAGTAGAGTTATTCAAGCGTCCAAGGTCGACACAATAGACGACCTCTTAAAATTCTTGAAAAAAAATATATGCCCAACGAGAATACCCGAACTACTCAATAAATTCTGAAAATTTTAATAAATTACCCTCGGTGTGTATCGGAGCACTACCGGAGAAAGGGACAATTCCAATGTTGTTAGATAGCGGAGCCATCCCCAATCTAATAAAAAGGGAATATACGAAAAATATGGTAGACATCGACGAAGAAGACGTCATAAAATAAACAGGCATTTCCGCGTTACCGGGATTTGGACTAGGAAGCGTACTACTTCGCGTATTCGATTTCGAATCATTATTTCATATTATACCCGACGATGTACCGCTTCCCTACCCCGGTCTGCTGAGGTCTCGATATTTCTTTGAAACCAAAGCCATTATTAATTACCGAACGGAATGTCTCGAATGTGGGGATAAATCATGGCTTTTTGAAAAACGTACTGAACCCGATGAGGTGATAGAAATCCCAGCGCGTTCCGAAACTTCCTTCCACGTGAAGGTAAATGACAATACAATAAAGGAGGGATACCTCTCGCCTTTAAAAATCCGTGAAGGTGTATACGCCGGCGATTGCCTGGTGACAAACATCCACGGAAAGGCTCGTTTGAAGGTTTATAATACCACAAATGATGCTGTAAAATTGATCGTGCCAGTAGTAGAACTGCAGGAATTCGACACTATCGAAGACCTGTCAGGGAACAATCCAAGTCCAAACTGCATGACAGTTTTTAATTCCCGTTCGATCCCTCGTGACCCTTTGATTCAAAGCGTAGATTCCACGACAACTACGCTAATCCAGAGCCCAAAAGAGGCCATTCAAAAGTTTCGACAAAAAATGTCCAACCAAAATCCTGGCATCATTCCAAAGAGTGTGATGATCAAGAAAAACTAAATAAAAATCTTTGTAGCGAGGAAAGAACAAGAATCAAGAGCAATGAAAATCCAAAAATCGATTCAATTCAAGGCCAAGGATCAAGAACAACCAAAAATAAAAACGCGAAAAATGCGAAAATAAAATCGAACGAAAATTCAAAAAACGAAATGAATTTAATTAAAAGTCAAAAGTCGAATTCAAATGTCAATTCTGTCTCCACCTCTGAACCAACATCGCGTAAAACCAAAAATAATTCGGAGCGTTCCGAAGTAATAAAAAATCTCTTGCGACTTGATCATCTCGCCAAGGAAGATTCAGATCACACCGATAAATTATTAAAGAATACTCAATCAAATAGACTCAAAGTCCCCAATCTATCAAGATGTCTTCTTCTTCGCACATTTTTATATTTTCGAAGTAAATCGTCTCACAAAACTATCACAATGAATATTGTAGTGTTCTACACGCTCACAAGGGAGATGCACGTTAACAGCTAGAAAAGAAGACGTGAACAGCCGGGAGTCGAAAGGGCGATCGTAGCGCTGTTCGCGCATGCATCTGAAACTGCACTGATTTGCGATTTCCACTACCCAGTTAACCAAGCGCACCATTAGTACAGCATACCGCAAATGTGGAGTACGCTGTGCCCTACAGTACCGGTAATGTACGGGTACTGTAATGTATGGGTACGGGATAGCAGCGTAGTCGTACCTCCACGGTATCGCTACCGTGGAGTTACACCGTACTACAGTACACGGTGGCTCCACGGTGGCGATACTGTATCGGTACCGTACTAGTAAACTGGCGGTACAGCGTACCGTACGGCGTATCGGTAATGTACTAGTACCGTACGCACACTCCACATGAGCGGTACTTTTGCGGTACGTGGTTAGCTGGGTAACTAATCGCTCACAGCGATCGAACAGAGCGCGCCCGTGGTCGGATTTGCCAAATAAAGTCATTATCTAGAAATCGTGCCGGGAAAAAAGTGATCGATTGCATCCACAAGAACTCAAGTAGCAATAGCAATCAATAGCTGAAAAATATGCACATCATAGAAAAAAGAAAACACGGTCTTATCTCGAAGTAACTTTAATTAAATCAACCAACCATCATTCGCTTTATGCGTAATAATTAATTCAGTTGGAAAATGTAGTTTATTGGCCAATATAACGACCAAATATAAAGTTCAAATAACACGCGGATTGCTTGTATGAACTCCGATGTAGTTAATCCAACCTATTATATGGCGAGGGAGATATTGCTCTTTTGACATGATAATTTGGTTGTTTCAACTAAACTGGCTTTGTCACTTGAATCGAATTGTATTTCAAGCGAGGAAAATTAGTTTGCTTCAAGCAAAATTGTTTCAACTAAATACACATAGTTGGTATTACCAAACGTTTTTCTGAGTGTATTAAGAGGGGCATCCCTTCGGTACGACACCTACGAAAAAGAGGAAATGGCTATCATTCACAGCGTAAAAGCGTTCCGACCCTATATATATGGTAGGAAATTCACTCTCGTCACCGATCGCAAGCCTTTGGTTTGGTTAAAAACGGCCAAAGACGCGAATGCACCCGTCCTAAAATGGCGACTTAAACTCTCAGAATACGACTACGACGTCGTGTACAAACCTGGTACTTTGAATCCAAACGCTGACGCATTGTCGCGTAATCCAATTGAACAATTACAAAAAACCGAAATCGTTACTCACGGTAAACAAAGACAAATAAGAAATTCTGTAAACGCGATACTAGAAATAAACCATCTATCAAAAGAATCCGGTAGTAGCGAAGAGGAAGGTGGAAGCCCCATAAGGTTCACAACTCAGGTAGATGTCCACCACATCCCTCAGGAAAAAAAATAAACGTCTTCACTCGCTCTCAAGCGAAGAACGGCGTAACTGTAAGTACAAAAGAAACTGCACGAGGAAAACAATAATTTGGTGACGATACACCGGCAAGAACCGATGCACCCTCACCAAAAGGGACAGATATGCGTACCGAACCCCGGCACCTTACTCGCTGAAACCGTAAGGTCGTAAACTACGAGGAAAGTAGTGGCGATGAAACAGAAGCCGAGGTTATAAGACCCGCATGTGTTAGGCGCCCCAAGAAGGTTATCGACCAAAAAACAGCTGAGGGGCCTAGCCAGCGCAAAGCATTCCGTATTCCTAATTCCCAAATACCCTCTGATTCTAATTCCAATGATCCGACAGATTCTAACTCCGATTCGGTTGACTCGCAATCCTCCGACGATGAGATACCTTTGACTCACGGAACAAGGGTACCTGAATTTCAAATTGCTAATTGTGTCACGGCGAAGGAATTGTTTAATTTCCGAAACGACCACTTAGTTTATTTTGTTCATTCAGCCGGTAAGCCATGCGACTCTGGAGCACAAAAATTATTGGAATTGAACAAAATTCCCCTCTGGAAAGATTTGACAGTAGGCCAAGCCTACAGTAAGAAGGTTGGAAAAAAATATCACATTGCATTAGTTATCAAAGGCGAGAATTCTGGATCGTTATCCTTCATATTAGAAGACATTAAAGAAAGCGTAAAAGAGTTGAGAGACCTTTGCGAAATTCTCAAACTCGAATCGTGGAGCATTTGTCATACAAATCACGTCGAACACATAGTATGGACTGACGTTATGAACATCATAAAAGAAACATTCACAAACAGTCAAGTAAAGATAATAATTTGCTTAGGAACTCTACGCTACGTACTAATTGAAAAACGAGATTCGATCTTTTACGAAATGCATAAGTCCCCAATTGGAGGACACAAGGGTGTCTCGAAACCATACAACAGAATTAAACGCGAATGTTTCTGAGAAGACTTGAAATCAGATATCCAAAGAAGAATCCAACAATGCTTAGAGTGTCAACTGAAAAATTAGTCAGAGTCGAAACAAAACAACCAATGATAATAACGGACACTGCGGGCACAGTCTTTGAAAAAATATCAATGGACATAGTAGATCCAATGAAACGTACCTCGAATCAGAACGAGTACATTCTCACTATTCAAGATCACCTCTCGAAGTATTGTGTCGCAATTCCACTCCCAAATGCACTAGCGACAACGGTCGCCGATGCATTTATAAAGAAATTTATATGCGTTTTTGGTGCACCCAAGGCGTTATTAACAGATCAAGGAAGTAACTTTTTGAGCGGTCTCATGAAACGGGTCGCAAAACGATTTCGTATTAAGCGATGTCGAACGGTCGCGTTTCATCCTCAATCCAATGGATCCCTCGAGAGATCTCATCATGTACTGGCCGAATTTTTGAAACAATATACAGATAAAGACAATGAATGGGATCAATGGTTAGAATTGTTAACACTCTCGTATAACACAAGTGTTTATGAAAGTACGAAATATACTCCGTACGAAATAGTTTTTGGCAAATTAGCAAGAGTTCCATCAAGCCAACCACTCCGAGAATCCGATCAGCTACCCATTTATCGCGGGTATTTAATTGAATTAAGCACGAGAATAAACGGAATCAGAAACCTCGCCTATAAAAATCTAGTCTCATCCAAACATCGTTCGAAGAAATATTGCGACAAGAATGCTAATCCCAAGAGTTTTAAGGTAGGAGATTTTGTCTACCTCCAAAAGGGTCCCAAACCAGGTAAACTCGGAAACCATTATACTGGACCACATAAGGTTCTAGAAAAACTGGACAAGCGTAACGTAAAAATCCATTATAATAACAAAACACGAATAATGGAAGAAAACCGACTGCGATACTCACACATTAACACTGAAATCAAAAACAAAAACAAACCACCAAGAGTCGAATCCGATTTTAATCCTAATTGAATAAATAACCACAACAATTACACTGTTTTTCAGATGGCTGTTAACGAATTATTCAGAAACATCAAGGGGTATAACTTTTATGAAATCCCAAAAACAACTTCGAAATTCTAAAAACAAGTTCAAATTTCCAAAAACAATAACGCTGTCTATCAAAAATTATCTAACACTAATTTAAAAGATATTCGCCCAATGTTAACATTACATTTATATCTGATGAGCGACACATCCAGAAACAAATTTAAACGCTATACTACGATATACTTATTCAATAATATAACCGAGAATGTTAAATTCTTCAAAATAGTTTATCTCCTGCGATACAAACACTAGACGAATTTACATATAGTTCAATGTCACTCGTGGGAACGAAAAATATCTCCTTACTCCTCGAACTCATATATTACCAGAACAAGAAGTCAAACAACCTGTAATTCCTTACTTCCTCCGTATTACCTTTACGGAGATATCTGGTATAAGTTCATGACTGTTCCGATCGAAGCCATACCATCTGCAAGCATGAAGACGACGACGAAGTCTACTTGGCGATACACCAACCCAGAACCACCATGTGGAATCTATTCCGCAGAAGACATCGATAACGTATGAAAACACATCATGTTTCCTGTAGAGCAGCCCATTGCCATAAACAATATGGCACGGGGCATCAGTGGTCAAAACACTGTCAACCAAGCGGACTCCATCTGCAATCGCACCTGGGAAAAATTCTCTGAATTCGGTACAGCGAACGCTGGTGTCACCCGAATGTTACCCATCGTTCGATCGAGCACGTTTCTCACAGATACGGTGATCCATACGTATAGCCTATACACTGCCTACGGCTGGTCGGTCTACCTCGTCGGTGCAGTATGGGACTCGGTTACGCACCTCCTGACGCACCTGGCTAAACGACCTAAGAAGAAAACGTCACCGGTGAAACTGGTCAAGCACTTCATAAACTCGTGACAGCATCTTCATTCGAAACAACGGATCAAGTCAAGACCAACGCTGCAACACATGATCTCTGAAATTAATATCTCCGATCGTTCAAGGTACGACCAACCTCCTAAAAATGTTCCTTTCCCTTGAGTTCGCACAAGAAGACATATGAGTATTAAAACGACCATTCTAGTCTTGCTTAATTACGTTTTTCTCTATCCTCATTATTATTGTTCTTGTAACCTTGTCAAGATAAGTTGAAATGAGTAAATAAGTATCTATAAGGAAAAAAAGGATAAAACGCGTAAATATACATCTTACAGTGAAGTGAAAAACATATATACATAATTTAAAAAAGAAAAAAAAAACTCTTTCGTAAATCTTCTAAAAAAGAAACACATACGGTTTCTTATAAGGTGATAATGAAATTCTTGCATACCTCCTAAGCGCAAGATAACTATAAATTACACCGTCATATGAGATACCAATCCTCGAATATATTTAAGTCAAATTGTAAGTCGATCAATGACAATGCCAATTTATACTATTGAGCCACTATATTTTCTATTGCAACCCCCAACGAACCTGATCGAGCGAGACGCTCAATCCTAAAGGGGGGAGGTGTCACGTCGCGACCAAATGCGTACAATGTATTTCTTTTTCTTGCTTTCTCTTATCTTTTTGAGCCCCGGCGAAGACGCAGGGCCGATGCGATTTCCCATGGAAATCGTGAACGACCACATACGCGCGATCGCGGCATTCTCATTTTTCGACAGATATTTATATTTTTCTTTAAGCTTAGACCTAAGCGGCGGAAATGTAGGCTATTGATAATAAGTAAGCGTCTCACGTGCTTTCCCACGCGAGAGCACAGCAGTCTTAACCATATGAAGAAAAAATACACACTCGCCAGAATGAAATCCTCGAAACTAGGAAACCACCCTATCATAAAACACCACGTCCACTCGCGGGCCTTGGTTACCAAGCCCTATCTCGAGCAGTGCGTTCTCGCCAACGACAAGGCTCCTGTTTCCTCCCAGTATTTTTCCGCGCTGCGGATAAAGGAAACCCTGCTCCAATACCTGGAAATAAGGCGACAAATATGACTCACAGACTACGTCCTGCTCGCACTCTCCATTTTCGACCAATCACCCGAAGAGACACATACTTGATGCCTTTTCCACCAATCCCTATAGAAAACCCATCACGAAAATGCACTCCTTCCCCCCTTAACGAAACCTCTCCTATTTTCTGCTTGGCAACGAAGTGTCCGTCAGGAAGTCAGTCTCCCAACAGTTTCCATCGCGATCGGACAAAGTCTCCAACATCTTCCATCAGATCTAGTTCGATACAAAAAGCTATCTCCCGACAGTATCCGACAAGTTCAGACGTTAACTCTAAACATTAGTATATCTCCGGTATAATTGTTATAAGTTCTCTCTATACTTTGTAAAGCGCGACCACATTAATATCGATACATTGAATTGCGTAAATACCCAATTAATTCGAAGACTCGGCTCGCGATAAATACTCGTGTATTAAAAGATCGTGTCTACGTGAAGAACACCAGCTCCGCTACATCCGTAACCGAGCATACACAACCGAGCGGTCCGGCCTACCTGCGAAGGCCCGATTCGACCCTCCGTATCTCCAGCCACTGTACCCACGGCGCATCGACAAATGTAAGCAAAATACTTCATGTACATTTTCTGTATTATTAATTTAATCGACTCAACCAGATTGGTTAACTTCAATAAAACCCGAGTCGATAGAATTTGAGTGTCCAATTATTCCAAAATCCGATAATCGCGTCATCCCATTTTTACCCAAGCACTAACCCTTTTTACCCTCATCCCGAGCTATTGCGCTAGGCGTAGGCTACAAAGAGGGAAACGTAAAAATATATGCGCACGTCCCCTCAGGACGTGACAGGGCTTATACCACTGTAAACGTCTTAAATTGAGTGATATTTCGCGAGTTTTTTTTTGTAGAAGGACAAATAAGAGAATATTAATATTCAAGGATACTATTAGTCATATCTTCAAGTGAACAAAATAAAATTTATATTAAACAATTATGCCAAAAGGTGACGCTGGAGCAATTCTGGCGAGGCATGTTGAATTTGAAACGCTCTGCGGCCAGCAGTATAGCTGACGCAAATTTGATTTTAGAATGAAATTTAAAAATTTCTATTAATTTACACGAGTATAGCTAGAGAAATACGTAGATGATTGTGAAAATATTAATTTTTTGTGTCATTGGCAAGTATTAAACCAAAAACTTAATTGTATTTCGCGCCTCTTCCTCAAGATCAATGTAGTACCCCTTTCCTCTCAGGTGTCACCACAAATTTTTGAAAGCCTCCTAGATAACTTTTCTCATCCAAGCTGAAGGCCGACACTGACCGTCATTTCATTCCTTTTTCTTGTACGGGTGAAACCACACGTATATTTTTTTTCTCGCAATAAATTTTGTCGGAAATTGAGAAAATATGGGGAGAAAACGCAGAAGAAGTGTTTCGACGGATCGCAAAGATAAAGAAAATGACCTTAACAAGCGGATTAAAAGATTAGAAGAAATACTTCCGAGAAAAGAGGAGAGGAAGGAGCGAAGGAGAAAACGTAGTAAGTTCCCGTTTGGGATGTCCCTTTTATCGTTTCTTTCCGTTGTTCGATCGTTGTTTATAGCACACCTTTGAGCTTCATCACGACGTGGATGATTTTTGGTGACGAATTTTTTTTCCTAATGGTCACACGTTTAGGCTCTAACCTATGCGTGAGAGTTATTACTCAGACCGTATTTTCCATGGTAATTATCTCCATGACAACAGTCCGGTCACCCGCGTAGGCTCTAACCTATGCGGGGAGTTATACTCAGACCGAATATTGCCTTTTTTCTGTTCTGCTGGAAAACGCATTCTCCTTGGATAAATGATTTGGAATTGGCTAAATCTCAGAAAGATTTCACCTTCTATTGAGCTCTAACCCAGTAGACGCTATTTGGCGCTAACCAAGTAAACGCTTTATATGCAGCATTTCATCTGACCTTCAAAAAAAAAAAAGAAAAAAAAGAAAGTGACGGATCTACGTATCGATCATCACCGTCGATGATTTTCATTTATCAAGACATGGCCACGGCAGACTTCACAGTCCAAGATCGATTCAATCCTTTTACTCCAATCAATCTGACGGTTTGGAGGATCCTGAGATTGATTCAAAACACCCTGTTCAAAATCTTCAGACAGATGTTATCTCAAACGATATACGGCATAAGGAAAGTGATCGACCCGATCCTTCTCCAGTTTCCAAAACTCAAATTACCAAGGATCACGAAGACGTCGTTTTGTATCCCAAGATCGTTGAAGTTTTGGGGAAACGATTCTTAGAGGAACGTTCTTTGGCCGCTGCCATCCCACGAGACATAACTATCCGTTGGGAGGAAATTTTAAAGAGAGGAATGCCGTCAGCTGACCGGCCAACTCGTATAAAAAAAATATCCACCACCAAAAAACTGTTGCATGATAGATCCGCCAAAAATAAATCCTGAGGTTCGAGCTTCCCTACAGGAAGCTGTAATTAAAAGAGACGATCGTTTAGAATTAAAACAAGAAAAGATCGCAGCATGTTTAGCAGCAGTGGGGAAAACCTTTTCGAGTGTTTTGAACCAACAGGGTGAGAACAATGACTTGATCATTATTGAACAACTCAGCGATCTTGGCCGTCTGTTAGCGGATCTACAACATGACGAGACAAATATTAGAAAAAACTTGATATTGGCAAACCTGAGTGCGTCGTTTAAAGACGTACTAACTGGGACCACTTCTGACCTATGGCTTTTCGGAAAGCACAGTTAGAAGAAAAGATTAAAGCTGCTAAGGCGCTGGAAAGCTACAAAAAAGATTTAAGACCACCAATGAAATCTCAGTTCAGCAACCAGCCAAAAAACTTCAAATTTCCACCCCGCCGATCACAGGTAAGTCGTCGACATACTTCTGCAGCGCCGGGCGGGAAACGTCAGCAGTTCAACAGACCTCAACATGCTCCGACCAGCCGACGCGGGAATCTCCGACACGAGAACAATTGGAAATCCGGCCAGAAATACGACAATCCTCGCCCCAGACGGCACTAGAATCGGCAAGTCCTATTTCTGGCAGGCTTCGGTTATTTATTTCAAATTGGGAAGGTTTAACTACCGATCAAAATATTTTGTTCTGGATACAAGGATATAAGATACCGTTTGAATCTTACCCAGTTCGAATTAAATTCCCAGATGACCATGTGCTAAGTTCAAAAGAACATTTGGAGACATCGAAATTAATTTCGAAACTTTTAGAAAAAGGTGCTGTAAAAACATGTAAGGACAGTCCAGGTAAATTTTTATCGCGAATCTTTTTAGTTCCAAAATCGGATGGCATATTTCGTCTTATTTTTAACCTTAAGGAATTGAACAAGGTTATCAAGGCAAAACATTTTAAGCTCGAGGATCGCAAAGCTGTCTTGAATTTGATGAACGAAAATTGTTTCATGGCAACGGTGGATTTGAAAGACGCGTATTATGTAGTGTCGATCGCAGAAAATAACAGAAAATTTCTCAGATTTCGCTATAATGGCCAGCTTTTCGAATTTACATGTTTGCCATTTGCTCTCACTACGGCTCCATATGTATTCACAAAGATCCTAAGGCCAGTGATGGCGAACTTGAGGCAAAGAGGGTTTACTGTAGTTATTCATTTAGACGACTTCTCTTCGGCAATTCTTACGATGAATGTAAAGAAAATATCCGTTCTACTTGCGATCTTTTAGAACATTTGGGATTCGTTATTAATATAAAGAAATGCCAGTTAATACCATCGAAAAAGTGCAAGTATCTTGGTTTCTGCTTTGATTCCGAGAGAATGATTATTGAACTCCCACAACAGAAAAGAGATCGCATAAAAAGAGAAATCGAAAGGTACCGATCAACCAGAGTTTACAAAATTCGCGAATTTGCTGAGTTTGTTGGCCTACTTGGTTCGTGTTGCCCTACAATTAGATATGGTTTGGTACGTACAAAAGGTTTCGAACGAGCACGTTATTTAGCTTTGAAAGCGAGCAATGGCTCTTATGACAGTTTTTTCGCCTTGAACAAGAACCTGCGTATAGATTTTGAGTGGTGGAAAAACGCTATTGTCGATAAAAATAACTCTACTAAACCTCTCAAGTTTTGTCGTGACATTTTTACAGATGCCTCTTTGACGGGATGGGGGATCACCTGTGGACAAAAGAGATCGCATGGTTTTTGAGATAGAGAAGAACGAAAGACTCATATTAACATACTGGAACTAACTACTGCCTTTTTCGGGCTTAAGTGTTTCGCAAATGATTTAAGGAATTGTGATATCCTATTACGTTTGGATAATACCACAGCTACACTCAGAAAAACGTATGGTAATACTAACTATGTATATTTAGTTGAAACAATTTTGCTTGAAGCAAACTAATTTTACTCGCTTGAAATACAATTCGATTCAAGTGACAAAGCCAGTTTAGTTGAAACAACCAAATTATCATGTAAAAATAGCAATATCTCCCTGGCCATATAATAGGTTGGACTAGCTACATCGGAGTTCATACAAGTAATCCGCGTGTTATTTGAACTTTATATTTGGTCGTTATATTGGCCAATAAACTACATTTTCCAACTGAATTAATTATTACGCATAAAGCGAATGATGGTTGGTTCTACAATTGAATGAGTTAATTGAAACAAATGATTTAATTAAAGTTACTTCGAGGTAAGACCGTGTTTTCTTTTTCCTACGATGTGCATATTTTCCAGCGATTGATTGCTATTGCTACTTGAGTTCTTGTGGATGCAATCGATCACTTTTTTCCCGGCACGATTTCTAGATAACGACTTTATTTGGCAAATCCGACCACGGGCGCGCGCTGTTCGATCGCTGTGAGCGATTAGCTACCCAGCTAACCACATACCGCAAATGTACCGCTCATGTGGAGTGTGCGTACGGTACTGGTACATTACCGATACGCCGTACGATACGCTGTACCGCCAGTTTACTAGTATGGTACCGGTACAGTATCGCCATCGTGGAGCCACCGTGCACTGCAGTACGGTGTATATAACTCCACGGTAGCGATACCGTGGAGGCACGACTACGCTGCTATCCCGTACCCATACATTACAGTACCCGTACATTACCGGTACTGTAGGGCACAGCGTACTCCACATTTGCGGTATGCTGTACTAATGGTACGCTTGTTTAACTGGGTAGTGGAAATCGTGAGTCAGTGTAGTTGCAGATGCATGCACGAACGGCGCTACGATCGCCCTTTCGACTCCCGGATGTTCACGTCTTCTTTTCTAGCTGTTGACGTGTATCTCCCCTGTGAGCGTGTAGAAATGTACAATTTACATTGTGATAAGTTTTGTGAGACGATTTACATCGAAAACATAAAAATGTGGGAAGTAGAAGACATCTTGATAGATTGGGGACTTCAATCGCTTGTTTCTACATTTCGAGGAAAGTGTACGATCGTAATTTATTTTTGTCCACCCTTGTTGTCACGCTGCGTGCTATCCTTCGAGAAAAACGATGTACGGTGTCTCTCGGGTGTTGATAGTAAATTTAGTGGAAGCCGGTGAGTTTCATTTAACGTTGCCTGTTCACCAAGTGCATAAGTATTGAAGGATTGCTAAGGGAATCGTGATTGAGATTTTTTTGCGGGCACGAGCCATAGTTCTCCCGTAATTTCAGATATCGATTAAATTCGGGAAATCCAACCACGTGGACACTCGGTTTAAGCCGCTAATAGTTCGTCGCAACCACGCTGTAGTCTGAGACCTGGCGTTGCGTAAAGCAAAAAGACTTGTTTGCGCCAATTCCACTTCGAGAACACACAAAATCTGATGGTTTCTGTTATGTGGCCTGCAGATAAATTCTCGATACATCAGAAAAAAATATGATTTATCTGTACACATTATTTTAATTGATTTCTCTTTTGTTTTTTTTTTGACACGCAGATTGCTTTTAAGTTTAACTATGTAATTTTCTCAGAGCGCTTTGTAAATTATCTTGCAATTGACACCGTACAGTCGTACATCGACGTAGATTAATTAATAAAGTTGTTTCTGTATCATCGCAATATTTTTAATATGTATTTTAATAAGCAGGCATTATTGAAAAACTACTAATCATCTTGTCTCATAATTTAGCGGATCTATTTGCCTTATTGTCTTCGTCTTCCATTTGTATTTATAATTCATCGTAGGGAGAATACTTCCTTCGATGATATATACCCAGCTGGAAATTTGTTCAGGCTCGCCAGATTTATGATCGGGCCCTAATGAGGGAGCTGCGTGGCTATCTGTATTACGGGAATTTTGATTCGGTCGTGAGCCTGCCGTGAACAGGCAGCCACAGGTCAGGCAAACTTATGGCAAACGTGAAAATGGCCATAATGTGGTTTGCTTTATCAGTTCCCTAATATGGCTCTATTAGGAGACTCATGCATGGCAGTGCTCAGGCTAGCGCTAAAGTGGTGGCGCCAGTGTTGCATTAGAAAACTATATATATATATATATGCTTGTACGTGTGTCATATTGTATACCCGACTGCAAATTTATACATCGTGTTTGCGTTAAAACTAGAAAGTTTTCACGAAATATAAAAGGGAGAACATAAAGTGAAAACGTTATGACTCGTAAAGAAAGGGAGCGGTATTTGACACGGTTGCGTGGTAGAAGATGTCGTTCGAAGAGAAAAGTTGACGGGTCCCGATCATCGGTACAAGTACCAGGTATGTATAACCTTACTTTTTTCAACTTTTACAAAATTTATGAATTTTTATACACTTGTGTATAGAATAATTTCAATATAAAATATAATTCAAAAAATATAAAAATATTTTAAAAATAAAAAATAGTATAATATCAATATTAAATATAATTTGAAAAATGAGAACGATATACGTTGTTTTGTTTACGAAAAATTTGAATATTTACAGACAGAGGCCCGAATGATAAAATTCAAGATCAGGAAAGTCTTGATAAAGCTACCAGCAAACAATATCCTAATGCCAGCGGAGAGGATTCGAACACCAGCGAAGAAGATCTCCATACCAGCGGAGAGGATTCTAATGACAGCAAAGAAAATCCCCATGTCAGCGGAGAGAATCTCAACCCCAGCGAAGATCGCCATGTCAGCGGAAAGGTTTCGAACGGCAGCGAAGAAGATCTCCATGCCAGTGGAGAGGGTTTTAATGGCAGCGAAGAAGATCCCCATGTCAGCGGAGAGGATTTAAATGGCAGCGAAGATAAAGAGCCTGGTCAAGAAAATGTGCCATGTTGGAACAGAGATGAAGTTGAAGAACTGCGAGAACGCGTCACCAACAACAATATCCCACACACTCAAGTTCACGGTTTATTTAAAATTTTCCGACGAAGGTTACTACCTCATTTACCTCAGTCAGCGAAAACTTTTTTAAGCACAAATTCAGCTACATACGAAATAGTCGATTTTACAGACGAAAATGGTGAAACCAATGGTCACTTTGTGTACTTTGGCATGAAAAATTACCTTCAGGGGTATGTGAATATAGATATCCACAGACAAAAGATTTTCTATTTACAATTTAATATTGATGGACTGCCATTATTTTAATTAAGTCCAGCAAGCTGTCGGCAAGGTGCTGAACAACGCGAAGGACTGGGACGGTCACCGCTCAGAAAGACAAAAAAAAGAATGACCACAAGTATGCGGATAAAGCTTTTAAATATATATTTCAAATAAATATATAAACCAAAATATAAAAATAATAAATATAAGAATAATAATAAAAATTAACAAAAAAACAAAAGACCGTCAGTAAGTTAAAAAATGTATGTTTTGTTAAACTGTTCAGATGTAAGTTGGTCTTAAATATTCAATAGACAAAAAAAGTTGTATGTTATTCGTTCCGTATATTTCCTGTAATATTAATACATCCGATCAGGCAGACGTATACACGCTATCATAAGGCGCCAGGGTAGTGGCCTAATGAGGCTGCCAGATTTGGGCGTAATCAGGCTGCCAGATCCCGCCGTTATCGGGAACAGCGTTACATTTTTGTTCACGCCGTGATCAGGTTGCCATACTAGCGCCATATAATGGCAGTCGGGCAACCGGATCCGAGCGTGATTAGCGCCATAACTAAATTTCCAGCCGGGTATTCAATTGATTTTCTACCAATTCAATGTATACGTTGCATATGCTCATATCGAAATTTTATTAGAGTGACTCGATGTTTATTTGGTTCATATTAAGCTGATGCTCTATCTGCCATTTATTCGATTGGTGTGAAACCAATTTTGATTGAACTTACTGTATGCAGCTTCAACTATGTCATATCAGTTATGAGAACCTACTCCGTCGTTCAGGGCAAATCAACATATAGTTGGATCGACTATAGCAGCGTTGGGGTGTTTTCTTTTAAAATATATCTTCAGTGGTACGGACTATACATGAACTTTCATCAAAAATATTATGTATTGACTGAAATATGCTCTGCAATTCATTCAATGCACACATGTTTCATTCTACTGTATATATTTTTCGTTGAACTATATATTTTGAAAATGCTTTTAAGAGAGAGATTACCGACCCAACCGTTCAGTATGTTCAAATAAAGATTGGTTTCAGGACACCGGAATTATAATTGAAAGTACTCTGTGCCTTTTTTGGATCAAGAAGAAGTTTGGTTGCCGGAAATAAATATATATTTGTAATTCAACCAAATCTCGCAGTCATTTCAATCGTGCATATCGTTCGCCACCCGCAACTGCAGGATTTGGTTGATTCAAACAATTTTTTTTTGACGTTACCAAACGTTTTTCTGAGTGTATATCATATATTAATAGACAAGGCGGCGTTCGACACACGCGTTTGAATACTCTAGCCAGACAAATTTGGAACTGGTGCGAGGAGCGCGAAATTTGGATCTTTGCGTCCTTTATAAGCTCAAAAGATAATTTCGAAGCGGATTTTGAATCACGAAGACTATGACCACAAACGGAATTCGAATTATCGAATGCTGCATTTAACAAAATATCTCGTTTGTTCGGACAACCAGAAATTGACTTATTTGCAACTCGCGTAAACGCAAAGTGCGCGAAATATGTTTCGTGGTTTCCAGATCCGAATTGCTCAGCAGTTGATGCTTTTACAATACCTTGGACGAAATTCTATTGTTACGCCTTTCCACCCTTTGTCGTTATTTTACGGGTATTACGAAAGATTAGAGACGAAGGGTCCCGGGGTATTGTTGTAGTCCCTGATTGGCCCGCGCAACCATGATTCCCTCTGTTTCATGCTCTCCTTATCACAGAGCCGATGTATTTCAAGCCTAACATACAATTATTATCTTCTTCAAACAGAGAACGATACTCTGAAAACTGAAAACACTCACAAAATCTTTCGAGTTAAAGAGTGTACCAGAAGGATCAATGGAACTAATGATCGCTTCGCTTCGAGAATCATCACTCAGACAATATAATAGCGGTCTAAAGAGGTGGTGGGACTTTTGTTGCGAACAAAACATCAGTCCTTATTTTACTTCTATGGATAATGTTATTTTGTTACTTACAAGAGAGTACAATAACGGAGCCTCACGAAGTTCCTTGAACTGTTTGCGTTCGGCTATAGCTTTAATAATGGGTCCCGAAGTGGGCGAGGATTTTAGAATAAGGCGCCTATTTAGAGGTATCTCCGAAATGTGTTCATCCAAGCCCAAGTATGATCAGACATGGGATCCTAAAATCGTCTTGAACTATATAAGAACTCTGGGTTCGAATGACTGTTTGTTTCTCGAAATGTTGTCTTTGAAACTCGTTACCTTACTTGCACTCGTCACTGGACACCGAATGCAAACTCTTTCGTTAATCAAAATTCAGAATATCGAATATCATAGAACATCCATACAGATGAAAATTCCAGATAAAATCAAAACTTCCACAATCAGCAGAAAACAGCCTTTGCTGGTTTTACTTTTTTTGACGAAAAAAAAATCATCTGCACCGCAACAACATTAGAATTTTAGCTATTGAAAACTAAAGACCTACGTTGTTCGACAGAGCCACTATTTATCGCCTTCAAAAAGCCTCATAGAGCAGTCTCCTGTCAGACATTATGTCGATGGACAAAGAATATGTTAGGCCGGAGCGGCCTCGACACCCAGATTTTTTCAGCACATAGTACTCGACATGCGTCGACGTCAACCGCAAAATTGAAAGGTGTCAGTATTGACAGCATTAGATTAGCGGCGGGGTGGACAAGTAATTCGCAAACATTTGCACATTTTTATAACTTACCTGTCATTGGTGACAAGGAGGCGTTTGCTCGAGCAATAATAGAATAATCTTCTATTATCCGCTTAATTCATTATTATATCATTCGTATAATTCATTGTTGTTTTGTAAAAAAAATATATATATAATACATGTTACCGTAAACAATGTTAAACATCTACATTGATCTTGAGGAAGAAGCGCGAAATACAATTAGATGATTAAACGAACTTACCTAAGTGAAGTTCGATCATAATTGTATGTAGCGCCTCTTCCGAAAGATCAGTCCCGCCCTTTACATATACCAAAAAGTAAATAATAACCCATATATATGGAAAGCAATAGATATATGCCCAAATGTCTACGGCAACGCTTTAAATATATGAAATGACAGTCAGGGTCGGCCTTCAGCTTGGATGAGAAAAGTTATCTAGGAGGCTTTGAAAAATTTGTGGTGACACCTGAGAGGAAAGGGGTACTACATTGATCTTTCGGAAGAGGCGCTACATATAGTTATGATCGAACTTCACTTAGGTAAGTTCGTTTAATCATCTAATTTTCGACAGAAAAAAAGGACAATTATTTGGTAATAACTAATGTTATAACTAACTCATAGAAAAACCCGTACTTATTTCTCTTTGGAATGTTATTTTAAACATGTACTCCAAATTGGGAGTGAAAATAATTAAAATTATTGGAGTAATGCTGCGTACCGTTTTGAAAAATTGTGTTTCAAGAACACGGTCGATATCTCGCACACGGGCCAGCCACTGCCACCGTAGACCCATACGGGCCTGCGGACCTTGTTTTACAGGTACCAAACTTTTTTCCCCGTATTCTAGATGGTTCAAAGCATCTTTTAAGTCGAGTAAAAAAAAACAATTTTTTGAAATTCTACAGTGGTGGGACCGCTTAGATCGGAGTACACGGTGAAGATTGTTCGTCGCGTCTCTTTGAACGAGGCCGCCACCCCCCCCCCCCGCTCTTTTTTTCACGCAAAGCTCGTCCGCTCACTGCTGTGTACTTGAATCTCCTATTCGTCAATAACATTCAAAAAGATGTTAAGCCAACCGCATAAATTGCCTTAATTAGAGCAAATACTTTATTCCCATATCCATAGAATAAGAACAAAGATAAATACAAAGTAAAAATATATGCTCATATATTTTTTCGTTAATATAACTCGCTATGTCTCATGGCTTGCGTACGTGACCATGCGACCAACGCACAAAGCATCTTTGTCTAGGATTAAGTATCGATATTTCTCTGCCTGCATATGCGCCCGAGCTCTCAACGTTTTCATAAATATTTTATAAGATTACATTTTATTGCGCTTCGCCTTCGGCGTGAGGCCGTCGTCCAAAACCGTTGAAACAATGCACACTGAGTCAGACTAGCGTGTGGGAATATATACTTATCGATGGGTCCCACGGATGCATTCCCAGAAATGTAGTCACATAAACCCTTGCCCCACTATCGCTATCTGACGAATATCGGCCCTGCGTAGCACGGGACTGATGACCTATAAGTCAGAATCGTGAAATCACTGTTACGAAGAGGTTCTCTCCTGAAGACCTCTAATCTTAGCTGCTACGCTAGCGATACTCCGTACAGTACACGGGATAACACGCGCAAGTTTTCATTAAGAAACTCCGTAAATTACGTAAACGCGTTTGTTGTAACGTTTAAACCATCGCGCTAATAAACCGGAAGAGTGTTATCCGCATCCGAGTAAAAATAACATTGATGTAACGAACTGATATAAGTGTAATTAAATCATTGACACAATTAACTCGTGATCTTCTCCTTTGTGTTAACCTGAAGACACCTTGTTTGTCCTCCTTCTGTAAAGACGTCGACTGTTTGTTATAACAGGAGTCCCAAGGAAAGAGACCTTTGATCAACGTTTCGGCAAGTATCAAAATACACGTGAAACTCATCTCACTTTCAATATTGGTCCTGATTCTGACATCGAAGAAAGACTGCGCCGTCGATAAAGACACCATTGGGCTACAGACCTATTGTTACGCGTATTACTATCCTGACACGTAATACAACCCTGCGAAGGCTTCACCAAAAACTTAACCTGGCGATTCGAAAACCAGAGGTTCTTTATAAAGACGCGTTACCTTGTGATGTGTATTTTGCACAAGAACAGAGTTTACGAGAGTGGGGTGAAAAGTTTCCGGCCTGACCAAGAAGAACGATGTTTTAAAATTTTTTTTGCTTTATTTTTCAACATAATCTCCATCAACACTGATACATTTCTCATAACGGTGTTCTAATTTAGTTATACCAGTTTTAAACGTACATTCGTCAAGCTCCTCAAAATACTGATTTACAGCTTCGATAACTTCTTCGTTGCTCTTAAATCTTTTTCCGCCAAGCCATTTTTTGAGGTTAGGAAACAGGTAATAGTCGCTGGGGGCTAAGTCTGGAGAGTAGGGAGGATGCGGCATCAATTCAAACTTCAATTCGTGGATTTTGAACATAGCAACAATCGACGAATGCGCTGGTGCGTTATCGTGATGAAACAAAACTTTTTTCTTCGCCAAATGAGGTCGTTTAATTTGCATCTCGTGCTTCAAACGTTGCAATAACTCTGCGTAGTATTGACGAGTGGTAGTCTTACCCTTTTCAAGGTAATCAATGTATATAATTCCTCTCGCATCCTAAAAAACAGTAGCCATAACCTTGTTTGCCGATAAAATTGTTTTTGCCTTCTTTGGGGTTGGTTCCCCTTTTCCAACCCACTGTTTTGACTGTTCTTTATTTTCAGGAGTGTAGTGGTGGACCCATGTCTCATCAACAGTTATGAATCGACGCAAAAATTCGTTTGGATTACGCCTATACAGTGCCAAATTGTCGGTAGAAATGGTTTTTCGAAGCAGTTTTTGGTCGAGCGTTAGCAAACGCGGCACCCACCTTGCACACAGCTTTTCCATGTTCAAATGGTTGTGCAAAATATTTCGCACACGTTCAGCTGACATCCTACAGGTCTCAGCCATCTCATGCACTTTCAACCTGCGGTCTTCCAACACTATTTTATGGATTTTTTTCAATCATCTCTGAAATTGTGACTTCAACGGGCCGTCCTGAGCGAGGCTCGTCAGAGGTGCTCACACGACCCATTTTAAATTCAGAAACCCACTGCTTAATAGTTGAATATGATGGGGAGGAGTCTCCTAGTGCTGAATCCATCTCTTCTTTTATTTGTTTTGGTGTAAAACCTTTCAAATGGAAGTATTTGATGAATGCACGTTTTTCCAATTTTTCCATTTTTACGAAAACAACGGAAGCGTTTCGCGCAATGTGCTCTCAAACGCAAACTAACGTAGCGATTGGGCTGAAACTGTACATACAAGCTCGGTAGGAATGTTACTGTAGGACGCCGCTCCAAAACTAGACCTAGTGGCACCATCTCTTGGTCAGGCCGGAAACTTTTCACACCACCCTCGTAGTACCCATTTTTACCGGAGACACGGAAGAAGGAGGAGTCAACATCTCGGAATGGACAACGAAAGTTGACAGAGCACGACGCTGGACATTGCCAGAGCAACACGGATTGCTATTGGAAAAAATATTGACAATGAAAATCAAAGGAAGAGCACAAAGTTGCATCTCGAACGTTGATATCTATACATACGACCAATTGAAAGACGTCTTGATAAAACGAGTTAACCTAGTGAAATCATCATTATTACTCATGAACGAGTTGACGGTATGTGTCCACACTCAAGGAACGATCCAGGAACACAACACCAGATTCCGCAGAATCTATATATCTTGGCTAAACGCTAAACGCCTCGAACTTAAACAAGCTCATTAAACGGATGAATCAATCACCATATATTTACAAATATCTGACAAAGACATCATTCAGACTTATCTGCAAAGTCTCAAGGAAGACACACGAGCCTATCTCAGAACGAAGGACATGTATTCGCTCGCACAAGGAGAAGCAACTGCTCGAGAACACGAAGATTTCGAAAGAAGCATCCAAAGACAACGAGGAAAGTTTCACGAACCTCAGCCCCAACGAAGACCGGAAAAACCCAGATTCAACCACGAAAAATCAAGATTCAGTAATAAACCACAAGAAAACAGGAAATTCTTCTCAATGAACAAACCAAACTTCCACCACACTGAGTACAACGAATACGACTCACATAACGAAGAGGAAGGACATGAAAGCATGAGGGAAGAAGAACGACAATATCAGAACGATATCCAAGAATTCAACCTTGACTCGATAAACACAACCAGTCAAATGAAAAAGGCACTTGAATATATTATGGTAATGAATCATTCATACAGAAACTGCACTTACTGCAAAAGGCCCGGACATACGGAACTTTATTGCAATCAGAAGGAAAAAGATCAAGGTATACCGAGCCCCTTCAACAAAATTACCAACCAGAAAAAAAAGCCACTCAAAAAGGAAATCAAAATTTTTGGGACGCTCCGCATCCGAAGAGACCTCCTCAACAGGAAGTGAACCCGACACACGAAAAGCAAGAAAGCACAAGCGACGACAAGAGCATTTACGACGAGAGCACATCTCCGCAATAGATCGAGGACATCTTTTCACTGCCAAATTCGATTTCGAACAGACAACATTTAAAACTCTAACGACATTAATTGACACAGGAGCAGCCATTAACATAATCAAAGAACACCTTGTGAAAGAAAAGCACATTGCCAAAAAACCCATCCTCTTTAACACGGGAAAAACGACAAATAAAACACTCGGATATACGTTTATCAAATGCAAAGGAAACATTAACGACCGACGTGACAAATTTCATATAGTCCCATCAGACTATCCGATCAGAGAAGACGCTTTAATAGGAACTCCTTTCATCCTAAACAACGACGTCATAGTTGACTTACCCCGGAGGAAAATAAGAGTTAACAAAAAATATCAAGGAATAGAATCATCTGATTTCACTGTGCCTGCCGGACGGTTAATAACTATCCCCGTAGAAGTAGAGAAACGGAAAGGAACAGTCTTAGTAAGAACCCCTCAAGGAGACAGTATCCATCATATAAAGGAAGGTATTGTAAATATTCCATTAGCAAACGAAGGAAAGAAGAACATCACTTTGCAAACAAAAAATATTTAAATCTTTGAAGTAAAACCGAGGTTAACGAGCAACAAAATTAAGCAAAGTAATAAAAGAATTCAGGAACGGAAAACCAAGACTAGACTGGAGCACATAAAGAGTATTAAAGAAAAAGATGAAATTTGGAAAATCATACAGAACTATTCAGATCTATTCCAATTAGACCATGACAAGCCACCAAGTACCAACTTAGCAGAACACGTAATCGTTATTGATGAACCAACGAAACCCATCAATATCAAAACTTACAGACCACCTTAAATCCATCAGGAAGAAGTGGACGAACAAGTGCAAGAGTTATTAGAAAAGAAAATAATTCAACATTCTCAATCACCATTAAATGCACCCATTTGGATAGTACCAAAGAAGAAAGATGCGTCAGGAACGACAAAATGGAGTATGGTGATTGACTATAGAAAATTAAATGAAGAGTGTTATCCGCATCCAAGTAAAAATAACATCGATGTAACGAACTGATATAAGTGTTATTAAATCATTGACACAATTAACTCGTGATCTTCTCCTTTTCGTTAACCTGAAGACACCTTGTTCCAAATCCTGGCAAGCTCTGATTCTTCACCCGTTTCGCATCGTACTCACCAAGGTTCGTCCTCCTTCTGTAAAGACGTCGACTGTTTGTTATAACAGGAGTCCCAAGGAAAGAGACCTTTGATCAACATTTCGGCAAGTATCAAAATACACGTGAAACTCATCTCGCTTTCAATATTGGTCCTGATTCTGACATCGAGGAAAGACTGCGCCGTGGATAAAGACACCGTTGAGCTACAGACCTATTGTTACGCGTATTACTATTCTGACACGTAATACAGCCCTGGAAAGGCTTCACCAAAAACTTAACCTGGCGATTCGAAAACCAGAGGTTCTTTATAAAGACGCGTTACCTTGTGATGTGTATTTTGCACAAGGACAGAGTTTATAACGAACGCTAGTTGGATTCGAGTAATCGAGCCATTTTGCGTAACAAAGAGGACGAGACAATGATTCCCGAATAGCGAATCTCCCTCCACTAATGCTTCTAATTCTGCGTCTTCGCACATCTTCGGCCTTCCGTTACGTTCTTTGTCTTCGACGTCAACCTCACCGTTTAATCAACGCAACTAAAGATCAATTTACTTTTAATCAATGCAATTAAAGATGAGTGAAATTATGGTGTGCAAAAGCCGAAGCTTGGCAACAACGAGTCACCATTGTTTCCTGAAAAATGTTACAAATTTAAACAGATAGGCATTTTTTTGACATATCTCAATTTTGTTTTCTCAAATTTGACAAGCAACTACTGCAAAGTTCTAAAAATAGTCGATGAAAATGGGTCTTTTCATTTTCATCATGATTACATGATGTTTAGGAACACTTGTTCCTTTACTTCTTTTGTAAAACTTTGATCGATCGGTCCGAAAAACAGGTCGATGAATGAATTTGAAAATTTACACGGATTTTGGGTGTGCATTAAGCTGAAAAAAAAAACGTGGCGACATTAGGCTTTCCACCAATATTTGTGATGGAGTAGTAGATTTACTGAAAAACCATAAAATGTTATTTTTTGTCCAATTTTTTAAACTAATATTAATGGTGAAAAAAATGTTTTTTCTCAAAAATTAACGAAAGGGTCTTGTACGAAATTTATTCAAGTTTTTAAAGCTGTCCATTAATTTCCACAGATTCCACAGTTTCCAATCAAACACAGAAGGATCTTTTTTCATTATAAGTCGGATATCTCAGCAAAAAGATGACGTAGAGAAACCACAAAAAAACCAAATTGAAACTGAATAAACAAGCTAACGGACCTATATATTGATTTAACTGTAAAAAATCCCTTGAAAAAATAGAATTGGAAAAATAATTGTCTCGCTATCTCTTATGATTGCGCGATAACCATAGTTCACAAAGTTATTTTGGCAAAAGATCTCAATCTAGAAACTTGAAGCTTAACAATGTTTTTCTTTTTCATCTTGATACGACTATTTTTAACATTGATACAGCCTTTCAAAAACCACTTTAAAAAGTGAAGAAATTTTCTGTTTCTTTAATTTTTTGGAGTAGGGTATAAAAAGTGATATATTTTTTTACAATTTTCAGTTAATCGAAGGAAGCACTCGTCCTTGACTGTTAAAGCAATCTAAGAAGCTATAATTAAAATTTCAAGTCGATTGGACGAAAATTGTTTGAGTTCTGCTACGTCCCGATATAAAAAACGTCGTTTTGAGAAAAACGTGTTTGAAGACAACGGTTTCATAAACGCTACAGCTAAAAACGTTTTCTTTTCCGTAATCTAATGCCACCAATTGGTCGAAAATACAACTATTGTTTGTCAGTGATTTTTCCTCCACAATAGACTTACAAGAGTTGAGAACTGCGCCTACCGGCATGACATCGCCGAAAACGGTTTTCAGCGCCGGAGACTTCCTTCAAAAATAGCTCGAAAACCACTTTATGATTGTTCGTTCAGCTACAAACGAATATGCATCATATTTTTAAGGTTCCAAGGATTTCTTAAAAGTGTTTCCAACAAAACGATTTTTCGAAAATTTTACACCGGTGTCAACAATTCGCTATAGTCAAATTTTACCGCTCTTCTGTAGAGTGGTATCCATGCGATCGTCTTTGCTAGAAAATTCGATCCTTGGAAAAACCTGCCGAAAATAAATCCCGGCAGAGAGAAAAAATGTTAAACGTATATTTTTTGCAGTAAATATAACATTTTACCACTCTTTCGCAGAGTGAGACTCGGTCAATCTCGTTCGCTCGCGAATTTGTCAGCCGCAGCCAACCTGCCGAAGATAAGTCACGGCAGAGAAAAAAATGGCGAACGCAATTGTTTAAACAAAGAGCATTGTACATTTTTTTAAGTTTCCAAGGATTTTTTAAAAGTTCTTCCACCAAAACGATTTTTCGAAAATTTTACACCGACGACCTCTAAGCAATTCGCGATAGTAAAATTTTACCGCTCTTCTGTAGAGCGAGACTTCTCCGACCGTCATTGCTAGAAAATTCGATCCTTAGAGAAACCTGCGGAAGATGAATTCCGGTAGAGAAAAAAATGCTAAACATATTTTTTTCAGTAATAATATAATTTTACCACTCTTTCGCGGAGTGAGAGCCGGTCGATCTCGTTCGCTCGCGAATTTGGTCGGCCGCAGACAACCTGCCGAAGAAAAGCCATGTCAGAGAAAAAAATGCCGGTCGCAATTGTTTAAACGAAGAGCATTGTAAAATTTGACAACTCTTTTGTATAGTGAGTCTCGAGCGATCTCGGTCGTGACTCGAGATTTTAGCAGAGATGGAATTCATCGATGATGAGCGACATCGAGATGCCAAATAGTTTTCGAGCTTAGTGCCAAAGCGCTCGATGCCAAATAGTCTTTAAATTAACTAAAAAAGAATGGGAAAATGGCAGCACTCTTCCACCATACGAGTCTCTAGCAAACGCCATTTGCTAGAAAGTTCATCCATGAAAAAAATTTCACCGATGACCGCCGTCGAGAAAAAAAATCGCTTCAAGGGCATTTGTTTAAGCAATGCGCGATCGCAAAATTTCACCGCTCTTCCATAGAGCGAGGCTAGCGATCTTGATTGTTCGAGAAGCTGACCAGTAAAAATGCTGCCACATATGAACCCTGGCAGAGATAAAAATGCCGAACGCATTTGTTTAAATAATGAGCATTGTAAAATTTTACCACTCTTTTGTAGAGTGAGTTTTGAGCCATTTCGTTCGCTCGAAATTTTGGCAGGGATCGAAATCGTTAACGATAAGCAGCATCGTGATTACAAATAGTGCTCGAGCTTATTTGTTTAAATGCATTAAAGAAGCATGGGAAAATAACTGAGTCCTTTGGTTGTGGCCATCTTCAAAGAAAAATCGATTCGATTGCTGCATATACAGTGTAAAATGCAACAAAGTTTCACAGCTCTCCTACCGAACGAGCGCATGCTTCCAATATAAGCGTACCATGGTCGCTACGCATAGTTGTGTGAATTGTGTGATACACACATAGATGTGAGGTGCTTGCGTACGACCGAACGGCGTGCGAGAATTTGTTCTTTCTGCACGCGGTCGGTGTAGCAAATACACACACACACATACACACCACGCGCGCGCGCGCGCTCAACGATCGCCGTCTGTTTGGCTTCGATTCTTCGTCCCAGTGCGAAGCATCGAGATCGAATTCGCGATCGCTGCGCTGTTCGTCGGCAGTGCCGCCAGAGATTAGTAGGGAGATGCACAACGCTCCCCTTTTCGGCGTGCCTCGGAAATGGCGCTATATCGTGGCGGCAAGTTCGCGAATATAATTTCGTGATCATTGCCTCTGTCGAGGTTGCAGATTCCCTTGTAGCCGCGCGAGTCCGTAATCACCTCTCAAGTCGGTCTCGCAGTCAGCGTGAACACGAATGGGTAGCTGGGTGGGGGAAAAGTCTCTACCCCTCGCCGATCGTGCTCACTCGACAGGCGAACGGAGCGAGGTTTTCCGTCCGATCGAGCTAGACATATATCTATGGCAACACTGCGGATTGGAATATACAGTAGAACCTCGATTATCTGAACTAGTCTCGGTCCCAATTAGCTCGGATTATCAAAAGTTCAGAAAATCGAAACGTGGGTTTTTTGGGACGAGATCATAAGCAAAATTGTTGTTTATGATCTCGTCCCAAAAAACCCCCGTTTCGATTATCCGAACTTTTGATTATCCGAACTAATTGGGACCGAGACTAGTTCGGATAATCGAGGTTCTACTGTACATTAAATGAATGGGTGTACTTCTGAAAATCGGAAACCGAACTTCGACCTGAAATTTAGCATACATCTTCCTTTCAATATTACAAGATATCCCCTAAACGGATTTTTGGCGACTCGCCATAGTTTTCGAGATATCGATTTTCGAAAGTTATTCTTTTCATTGCGTGCCTACCATATATATAGCTGACGGGCTCAGCTACGGCTATACCTATACAGGGTGAGGCACTAACTGTTGCCACCTTGAATATCTCTGCAATTATCGACGTCACAAAAAAATGTTTGAAACAAAAGTTGTACCGTACGAAAGGGGTCATCAAATGCCAATATTTTTTTTTTGCCTCAGTGCAGGCGCTGTCGCAGTGTAAAGGTCACCTCCACTTTTTTAAATAAGACGGTACATTTTTTCAACTATCTTGTAGAGCATCAAAAACTGCATAAAAAACATTTAGGGGTCAAAGTCGTTCAAGGTCATTTAAGATCGAAAAGTGACATGAACTTTATTTTTATGTGAAATTACCTTTATTCACAGTAGATGTTCAAAGTGATTGCCATTGGAATCAATGCAGTATTGCAATCTCCTCATCACGAATTTCTTATCACTTCGGCACTTATCGCCGAAGTCTTGTCATAGTCTTGTATGTAAACAACGGCACCAAACCTACAATGTACGCGGAACATTGTACAATGTTTCGCCCAAACAAATCCAAGATAACGGTAGTAAGAATGGTGAGACTAGTATTAACGAATCAAGCGAATGTAAATGGTGTATTCTTTTTAAGAGCAAACTGATATGCTTCTAATTTACGGAGAATGTCAGAAAAATGCAGTGAGAGCTAGAGAATTATACGCTGAAAGATTTCCTGAACATTCTCATCCTACACTCCATACATTTCAAATTTCGTACACTGAACTCAGGACAACTGGATCCTTAACCAGTCAGGAAAGTAACTGAGAAAAGCGAGTTACTAACGAAGAAACGGAAATTGGTGTTCTCGCCGCCGTTCATCGAGACCCTTGTGCGAGTTCTCGTCAAATCGCGAAGGAATCTGGCGTAAGCCAAAGAAGTATTCTACGTGTTCTACATCGTCATAAATATCATCCTTACTACATCCGTCTCCATCAGGAATTAACTTGTACGGATTTCATGAATTGCACTGAATTCTGCCGATGAGCTCAACGTCAGAGAGATGACTCATTTATTAATCGGATTTTATTTACTGATGACGCAACATTTACGAATCATGAAAATATTAACTTGCATAACATGCATTTGTGGTCAGCTGAAAATCCACATTGGCTGCCGCAAGTTTCACACCAAAGACCGTGGTCGGTTAATGTATGTCGTGGGAGTATTGGGGATAGAATCATAGGCCCTTATTTCATTGAAGGGAATCTTAATGGTAGGAAGTACACCACATTCCTTCAAGAAACATTAGGTCCGTTATTGGAAGAAATACCTTTAGAAACAAGAAACAGAATGTGGTATCAACACGATGGGGGCCTGGTACATTTTTTGCTGATACCTGGAAATTAATTGCAAAAGAGATTTCAAAATCGTTGAATTGGACGCGGAGGAGCTGTATCGTGGCCGGCTCGCTCGCCAGACTTGACGCATCTGGACTTTTTCTTGTGGGGATACTTGAAAGATCTTGTTTATAAAGAACGTCCAACTACGCCGGATGATATGCGTGAGAGAATTCTTCGAGCCGGTGATTCGATAAGTGCCGAAGTGATAAGAAATTCTACACAATCCGTAATGACGAGATTGCAATCTGATTGATTCCGATGACAATCACTTTGAACATCTACTGTGAATAAAGGTAATTTCACATAAAAATAAAGTGCATGTCCTTTTTGATCTTAAATGACCTTGAACGACTTTGACCCCTAAATGTTTTTTATGCAGTTTTCGATGCTCTACAAGATAGTTGAAAAAATGTACCGTCCCATTTTAAAAAGTGGAGGTGACCTTTACTGTGCGACAGCGCCTCCACTGAGATAAAAAATGGTCGCATTTGATGACCCCTTTCGTACGGTACAACTTTTGTTTCAAACATTTTTTTGTGATGTCGATAATTACAGAGATATTCAAGGTGGCAACAGTTAGTGCCTCACCCTGTATATCTTATCGCATATTCCGCTTTGTCCGGAACTTCGTCGAATTTGTTTGGAGAAAGCCCCTCTTCAACGTTTCCACGACTGGCGCGCTTATGGTGTTAAATCTCGTATAGCGAATTCTCATTTTTACGGATACGTTGTAATGGTGTCTGCGCTCGAGACTCTAACTTTCGCTTTATTATACGGAAGATACGAATTAAAAATGATAAAATATCAAAAAAAAATAATATAATCAGAGAAAAAAATCGACTATTTTTTTTAAATGAAATAAAAATCGAATAAAAAAACCAAAAACAATAAACGAAAGGTGAAGAAAAAATGGAACTGCTCTGCGGCCACCGAGTGTTCCACGCACCCCACAATTCCACATATCCATGGTTTGGATGCCAATAAATTTTTATAAATTCATCTAAATATTTAGGTACCAATAAATTCTCCATCAAACGCGAAAACCAAAAACTAGCATGACACCAAAAACGACATGGCGGCCGATGTAGCGGCAGGTGGGGGGCGGGGGGTACACCAGACGACGATCCGCACAAAGCGGAGAGCGTGATAAGCTATAGCGATAGCTGAGCCCGTCAGCTATAGATGTAGCGGCGCGCGATGAAAAAATAACTGTTAAAAATCTATATCTCGAAAACTATGGCGTGTCGCCAAAAATCCTTTTAGGGGATATCTTATAACATCGAAAGGAATGTGTATGCCAAATTTCAGGTCAAAATTCGGTTCCCGCTTTTCGGAAGTTTATCTAAAAAATCAACGACGAAACGCGTTGAAAAATAAAACGCCGAAATGACTGTGGAAGGTTCAAAAAGAAATCTTGAGTCCGTTCCGGGGTCGTTTCGCCGTTTTTTTTTTTCAACAATAAACATTATGGGTAACCGTGTATCATAAATGTTTCGCTATTCTTAATGATCGTCGTTGCTGAGTTGGCAGCATGACGGATTAACGACGCTTGCGGTCCGGGTTCGAGCGCCGGTGAATCGATTTTTTATCAATTTTTCTTCTTCATTTTATATTCACAAAATTTCGAAATTCCTCTCGCTGTAGCCACTTTCGCCTGTCCAGGCATTATTGATTATATTTAATTCATATATGTTTAATATAAGAAAAAGACATTGCTGCCGGGGATCGAACCCGCGACGTCTACACTCAGAGCACGCACGCTGATATCTCAACCGCGAGGCTCTTGGACCGCAAACCTGCCTAACGTATACACACTTGTCCTATCTATGGGTAGTTCTGTAATTTTGGTAAAATCTTAGGAATTGGCTGAAATCTAAGTATGGTGTAAATATGACCTGCATGGACTGATGCCCAAAAATTCAATTCGATTCACCGTTTAATTCATGAGATAGATGCAATCGAATATGGGTATTTTTGTACGTGATCCCTATACCTAATACGTAAACCCATAGCAGTTTGCTCGCATTTCTCGATATCGGTTCTGAGCGGATCTTCGGATTTCAAAATAAAAATACACGTGTACGCAGTACTATTGTGGGATTGATTTTTTTTTTAAAGACAAACTTTGACCGTTTAGTTTCGGAGATATCGACTTATGAAAACTGGTAATTTTATTCCACACCGTAACGGAATGGCAACAGTGTACGCTGCACCTAGCTGATCGGCGCGTGGTCTGGGAACTCGAAGCGAGTTCTAGTAATCCAGGACGGATGTGAAATAAATTCATTCTGCAAACACATTTGTTCATTTTATGCATGTATAAATTGAACAAATCAAATTGCATGAGGTGCGAATGTGTGGGACATATGGAGGATACAAGCACTGTCAAAGAATTACAACCAACAGCATCGTATAGGCATCGGATGTGACTATCCGCTACGACCGAACATTTTGGCTCATAAGTGTACCTACAGAATTACCTTAAAAAAATTCGCTGCTGGACCAATTGCAAATTGTTTTTATGACCCCAAAGTCTTTTCAAAGCCAAAAGAAAACAATTTTTCCAAATTCCTAGAATGGTGTTATCCCTTCAATAAAAGAAATTGATTTTTTGATCATTGTAAATGTATATACCCCCTTAAAGAGTTTTAAAGAATCCCGTACGTGTTAGCGAAAATCGGCAGAAAATTAAGAAGCAACTCGTTCACTTCTTTGATGCTCGCTATTCCGGTGTTCGCTATTTTGGACCATCGCTCGATTGTCTATCTAAGATCTACATTTTCGAAGTTTGTATCCTCGATATATAGCTTTTTGCTATAGATTGTATTTCCCAATATCAGATACTCACTTCTTTCTATTTCAGAGATATGAATGTTCTAGATTATTTGAATCAGGAGTTGTATGACTCAAACTGCAGACAATCTGAATACACATTCTCGAATAAATTAGCTCTCGAATAGATAATCCTTTGGTGTAATAGTTATTCGATTTCGTCATCGGTCGAAGGATACAATTTCGAATAATTTACAGTTCGTTATTTTGAGTTTATAATTCTGTCATTTCGAAATCTTTGTAGTTCTATATTTGGCCTTTTAAAGTTTCGACCTCCACTCCAATGTAAAATGTGTTGAAAAAAAATGGCGATACACAATTATTCAATGTGAAATGTGTTTTGAAAAAAATGCCGATCGAGAAAAACTCAAAGTTGTTTTTAAGCCTTTCTCGATCGTTTCAGCACTTTTCTTCAACAATTTTTTTAAATTAATTTTCTAAGGGGAAAAGTAAAAACTCATTTACGTATTGCGAGAAATATTTATTTTTCATCATTTTTTCCAATACCGTTTGCACCAAAATTTTAAACGCCCGCTCGTTTTAAGCGGTGAGATGCAGTCAGCGGCGTCAAAAAAACGAGCATTTTCAATAATTTTTTTATAGTAATTAAGTTTGTTTTACCAAAGTGGTTACGAAGACTTTTTATGTTATATTTCAACATCACTTGTCCAAATTTTCAAAGAAAAATATTGATTGTTTAAAAAAATATCGCCATCTTCGCCGGACCCCCTTCGGCATGTAGTACTGTGTGGTGACCATCATAAAATTTTACTAGATCATCTGAAATCACAGAACCAAAAAAAAAATTATTAGTTTAAAAATAAATCTAGTCCTTCATCGAAGCTTTTTTAATTAACAAAATGGCGGCTTTCGACAGATAACTTTCGATTTTCGACCAAAAAATCGCTCGTTCACTGTTTAAAAAAAATAGAAATTTTCAACAAAAATGAAAATCCTTCGATTAAGGACTAGTTTTTAATGCTATCAGTAAGCACACTAAATTTCATCAAAATCCATCGAGTGGTATTTGAATTATAGTGGTCACCGACTTGAAAAACATAGTTTCGAGCAAAACGCGTTTAAAGTTTTTCGATGTGGATACGGTATTATGTGTTCGTGAAATGTTGAGCTCGGTGGATGAAGCTAAACTTTTTTTATGTATTTTGATCTGCCGAATCCGAATGTCACAATTTTTGCCGAAAAGTCGAGCTTTCAATTGTTTATAGCCAATTAAAACAATTTTTCAAAAAACTAAAGTTTTTTGGGATAAATGAAATATTTTTTTTACATTTTGGGCAATTTAAAAACGAAAGTGTTCTTTATAAAATTTTGCTAAAGTTCATAGTTTTTGAGTAATACATTTTTGGAAGTTTCTGAAAGGGTTTTCCAATGTTACGCTTGATTTACGTATAGAAATACTAATTTAAAAATTGCTTACATTGAATCATCAATTCCTGGCCCATAGAATAGGGCTTCTGCTGATGTGGAAGCTTCCAAAATATCAATTTGTTGTTGTCTTCGAAGCATTCTGCCTTCCCGGGTATTATCGTTTGCGCGTATGTCAGCTGCTACCTGCGATGGGGACCGGACGCCCGTTCACTAATTGCGGGATATCTCGTAAACTATTCATCGGATCGACTTAAAATTGTCAGGGAATATTTTCGAAACATCATACTCCGAGAAAGTGTTTAAAAAATCGATTTTTTTTAAATTCTGACTGCATCTCACTCCTTAAGCAACTTCACCATGCGTCCGGCGGGGCGAGTGACTGGAAGTTCGGTCGCGTGGGCGATACCCGTGGCGTCCTTGCTGCGGACGCTCCCCTCAAATGGTACAAATGAGCTACAAAGAAAAGTTTAGAAGACAGCAGATGCATGCTAAAAGACTGAAAGCTGTGGCAGCCATGTATTAAGCAAATGCAGCTAAACGCGATGAGAATAACCATCACCTCAACGGTCAGCAACAAAAATTCGCTGTCGAGGGACGTCGGATTGTGGATTTACATCTTGACGACAGTTTAAATTGTATTCGCTGTAACAAAGACAAATACATGCATAAATAGAACGGATGTGAAATAAATTCATCCTGCAAACAAATTTGATTTGTTCAATTTATACATGCATAAATTGAACAAATTAAATTTGTTTGCAGAATGAATTTATTTCACATCCATGTTGGATTACTAGAACTCGCTTCGAGTTCCCAGACCACGCGCCAATCAGCTAGCGGCAGCGTACACTGTTGCCATTCCGTTACGGTGTGGAATAAAATTACCACTTTTCATAAGTCGATATCTCCGATACTAAACGGTCAAACTTTGTCATTTTTTTTTAAATGAATCCCACAATAGTACTGCGTACACAAGTGTTGTTATTTTGAAATCCAAAGATCCGCTCAGAACCTATGTCGAGAAACGCGAGCGAACTGCTATCGGTTTACGTGTTAGGTATAGCGATCGCGTACAACAATACCCATATTGAATTGCAGTCATCTCATGAACTTAACGGTGGATCGAATTGAATTTTTGGCCATCAGTCATATCTTCACCATACTTAGATTCCAGCCAATTCCTAAGATTCGACCAAAACTACAGAACTACCTCATAGATTAGATAAGTGTGTATACGTTAGGCAGGTTTGCGGTCCAAGAGCCTCGCCGTTGAGATATCAGCGTGCGTGCTCTGAGTGTAGACGTCGCGGGTTCGATCCCCGGCAGCAATGTCTTTTTTTGTATTAAACATATATGAATTAAATATAATAAATAATGCCTGGACAGGCAAAAGTAGCTACAGCGAGAGGAAATTCTAAATTTTGTAAAAAGAAAATAAAGAAAAAAAAGTTGATACAAAATCGATTCACCGGCGATCGAACGCGGACCGCAAGCATCGTTAATCAGTCATGCTGCCAACTCAGTCACGACGCTCATTACGGATAAAGAAACACTTATGATACACGGTTATCCATAATGTTTACGGTTGAAAAAAAACGCCGAAACGACCGTGGAAAGGGTTCAAGACTTCTTTTTCAACCTTCCACAGTCGTTTCGGCGTTTTATTTTTCAACGCGTTTCGTCGTTGATTTTTTGGATAAACTTCCGAAAAGCGGGAACCGAATTTTGAACTGAAATTTGGCATACACATTCCTTTTAATGTTATAAGATATCCCCTGAAAGGATTTCTGGCGACACGCCATAGTTTTCGAGATATCGATTTTTTAAAGTAATTTTTTTTATCCCGCGTTGTTATATCTATAGCTGACGGGCTCCGCTATTGCTATTGCTTATCGCGCTCTCCGTTTTGTGCGGATCTTCGTCTGGTGTACCCCCCCCCCCCCTCGCCCGCCGCTAAATCGGTCGCATTGTCGTGTTTGGTGTAATGCTGGTTTTTGGTTTTCGCGTTTGATGAAGAATTTATTGGTACCCAAATATTTTGATGAATTTAGAAAAATTTATTGGTACCCAACATTTTGGTGAATTTAGAAAAATTTATTGGTACTCAAATTTTTTTGATGAATTTAGAAAAATTTATTGGTACCCAAATATTTTGATGAGTTTAAAATAATGTATTGGTACCCAAACTCGGATATGTGGAATTGCGGGGTGCGTAGAACACTCGGGTGGGCGCAGGGCACCTCGGATGGGTGTGTGGAATCGTAGGGTGCTTAGAACACTGCGGTGGCCGCAGAGCACCTCTTCCATTTTTTTAGCTATCGAGAAAAGGTTGATTACTTTTAAATTCAAAGAAAATGTCGTATTAACGAAACATTTCATGTACTTTGATGAAATGATTGTCGAACTTCAAGCAGCCGGAGAAACGTTAAAAGAAACAAGTAAAATCGCAAGATTACTTCTCACTTTACCGACTTCGTATGATCCAGTAGTCACTGCAATTCAAACAATGGCCGATGACAAAATGACTCTTGCATTTGTAAAAACAAGACTACTGGACTATGAGATAAAATTAAAAAACGAAAGAAATGACACAAGTGGAAAAGTTCTCCAAACAGAGGTTCAGCAACAACAATCAAAGAAACAAAACAACGGAAATAAAAAGAAATTTAACAATCCTTCCCAAAAGTTTAAACAAAAATCTTTCAATAAATTCACACGAGCTTGTAATCCTCAGCAAAATCAAAGAAATAATAATTACAAGAAAAATAATTTCTATAACAACAATAAAAAGTGTGAATTCTGTGGACGACAAAATCACGAGAAAAGGGATTGTTACTACTACAAGAAATCGACACAAAATTCGGAAGACCGCCAACGAACGATCCAAACTGTTCAAATCCAAGATTCAGACAGTAGCTTCGCATTCATGGGCAGAGTTGGAATATCACCTAATAATGAAAATAATATAACAGATAAGTTGACATTCCTTCTGGACTCAGGAGTTAATCGAGACGACGTATTTTCAGTCGCAACGGATTTGCCGGAACCAGTAAAAATCTCCATCGCCAAGAAGGACGAGGTCATATGGGCAACCAAAAGGGGATCCCTACACGTAACCACAGATCAAGGAATATCTGGGATTCTTGAGAACGTGTTGTACGCATCCGAAGTTCCGTACAACTTACTATCAGTACGGCGAATTCAACAATCTGGTATGAAAGTAATTTTCGATGAGAACGAAAAGACTACCATTAAAAAAGGTGACAAACTCATAGCTAAGGGTAAGTCGCTTCACAATCTACACGCTATTGATTTCATTATACAAAAGATAATGTGCAATAGTATAAATACAAAAATTGTGACATATAAACTTTGGCACGAGCGCTTGGGTCACATGGGCAAATTAAAATTCCTAGAAATAAAAAGGAATAATATGCTTTTTGATAGTAAAGAAATAGAATCTATAAATCCCACAAATGAAATCGGTCAAGCTTGTATATACGGAAAACAAGCACGTTTAAGTTTTTCAAAAGAAAAAGACAGATCACACGTCACAAGACCTTTATTGTATTACGCGCCTCTTTCCTCAAGATCAATCGTAGTCCCCCTACTTCATGCCGATGTTGCCACAATTTTTAAAGCCAAAATAAAAAGACTCTCGCTCGTTGCCCGTGTCACCAGTTACTCTCATTCTTCTGTTTTGTGCCGAATAAGCCACACGTGACACCAAAAATATGAATAAAAAACACGAACACGATAAAGAATCTGAAGAGGAAGACAAAGAAAATCGTCGTTACAAACGTTTCAAGCGAGCCGAAAACAAGTTTCGGAAGCAGAAAAGACGTTGGCAGCGAGCGCAAAGACGCAGTAAGTAAATCCGTGCCCTTTTTTTTAAATGGAGTATCATCATTAGTTCGTGCCTAAATACATACTCGAGTTATTGAGTTCTCATACCACAACGGTATTAAAAATAAAAAAGTTATCAAAAAAAAAAGCGACTTTTTGTCGATTTGGTTACGCAACGTAACCTGGTCCTTGTGGGTGAGCAGATGGCTTACTAAGGTACCCTTATATTTTTTCCCTCATTCGTCTGTCAATAACAGAAAACCGAAGAGGATGGAGTTCATATGACTCGGAGGAAGAACAATTCTCTGAAAGTTCTCAAAAGTCGCTAAGGCCAATTATAAAAGATCGAAAGATTTCCAATGAAAATAATCCATGCGTGGTTGTGAGCAGTCTAAATAATTCATTACCAGTTATGGTTTCTCAACCAAGGTCTCACAATGAGTCCTCTCCAGCATCAGGTTCACAAGAACCTCCAGCTGCATAGGCTTCGGCCGCTCAGCCTATCAATTTAACAGAAGGAGAGATACCCGCAATTTCACAGGAAGTTGACGAGCTGGACGAAACAATTCTCGAATTAATGGGCAAACGGCTCACGCACGAAAAAGTACCTGCTCCAGATATCCATAAGGATTTAGCGATTAGATGGAAAGAAATTCTCGTAAAAGGTCTACCTGCGGAAGATAAAAAACAATTGATGGAAAAATATCCGCCTCCAGCAAATTGCATTGCTATTGAGCCGCCAAAACTCAATGCTGAGGTTATGGTTTCCTTGCAGGAAGCCATTGTTAAGAAAGACACTAGAGTGGCATCGAGACAGGAAAAAGTCAGTGCGTGTCTGGCAGCTTTAGGAAAATCTCTTTCCTATATTCTCAAAGAGAACCTCACAGAAAACTTAGTTCTCTTCGAGAATCTGAGTGACACTGCGAGGTTATTGCTCGATGTCCAGCACGATGATTCGTGGATCCGAAGAAGCTTGATCCTATCCAACTTGAATACCTCTCTTAAAGATACGTTCAACTCCACTGTCGTTGACGAATGGTTATTTGGAAAGGATTTGGGAGAAAAACTTAAATCGGCAAAGCTACTGGAACGTTCGTCAAAGGAACTTAAGCCAGAAGGAAAAACTCAAGCTTCAATGTCAAAAAACTCAAAGGGCCCGCAACGTCGTACGTTTTACAAGAAGTCAATAGCGACACAGGGCGTGCATCAACATCAACAACAACACTCAGCAAATCAAAAAATTTGGGGCTATCGGAAGCCTCTACGAGGACAAAACCGAGGGTATCAAAATCAGGGACCGATGAGGAGATAGATTCGACTTCTGTGAGTAAACTGGCTGGGCGGCTCAAACATTTCGTTAGTCAATGGAAAAACATAACCGCAGATGCAGTGATCTTGCGTTGGATTAAAGGATATGAGATATCCTTCGTATCTCAAATTTCTCAAGCATTACCTCCGAAAGAGCCTTTGTGGTCCTGTAATGATAAAGCATTAATTTTCGAAAAAATTAACGAGCTACTAGAAAAAGGTGCTATTCAAAAATGTCAAAACGCTACAGAACAGTTTATTTCCCCGATTTTTCTTGTACCGAAACCAGATGGATCTCAAAGATTCATTTTGAATCTAAAAAAATTGAATAACTATGTTCAAAAGGAACACTTTAAGGTAGAAGATCACAAGACAGCAAAAGGCTTAATTAATCCACATTGTTTTATGGCAAAGATCGATCTCAAAGATGCATATTATGCAATTCCAACGGCAAAGTCAAATAAGGTTTTTCTAAGATTTCGATTCAATGGTAGCCTTTTTGAGTTTAACTGCTTACCATTCGGTCTTACTTCAGCTCCTTACGTTTTTGCTAAAATAATGCGGCCAGTGGTAGCTTACTTGAGGACTTTAGGCTATCTTTCAGTCGTATACCTTGACGACTTGCTGCTATTGAGAAGTTCTTATGAGCAATGTTTGGACAATGTTAATAAAACATGTGTTCTTTTACACAGTTTGGGATTTATCGTTAACCAAGCGAAGAGTCAGATGATTCCTGCCAAGAGATGCACGTTTCTAGGTTATGTGTTTGATTCCGAAAACATGACAATCGAACTTCCTGAAGACAAAATACAGAAGGTTAAAATTCAAATTGAAAACTTCAGTAAAATGACCAATTGTAAGATCAGAGAATTCGCAGCTTTCATAGGAATACTCGGTTTTTGTTGCCAAGCCATGATTTACGGTTGGGTGTATATAAAAGAATTTGAGAGACAAAAATATTTAGCCCTCACGAAAAATGGAGGAAATTATGACGCTTCCATGAACATTCCTCCCAGTCTTAAAAATTACTTTAATTGGTGGAAATTGAATATTTCAAAGGCAAATAAGTCCATAAAAGAGAAACAATTCAAAATTACGATCTCATCAGACGTATCGCGTTCGGGCTGGGGAGCCTGTTGCGGAGATAAGAAAGCTAATGGTCACTGGAAACAGGAGGAGCGTGAATATCATATCAATTATTTAGAACTTCAAGCTGCTTTCTTCGGTCTGAAGTGTTTTGCAGAAGGAGCTAAAAACTGTGACATTCTTCTTAGAATAGATAATACAACAGCTATAGCTTACATCAATCGGATGGGAGGCATTCGCTTCGCAAATTTGAGCAAGCTAGCAAAAGAAATCTGGTCGTGGTGCGAGTATAGAGGATTATCAATATTTGCATCATATATTTCATCAGCAGACAATGTGGGGGCGGATTCAGAATCACGAAAATTAGAATCAGAGACGGAATTTGAACTAGCGGTCGAAGCGTTTAAAAAAATTGTACAGTGCTTCGGACGCCCTGAAATTGATCTCTTTGCAACAAGAAAGAATACCAAATGTAAAAAATTGGTTTCTTGGCAGCGCGATCCTGAATCTATCGCGATTGACGCGTTCACGATAAACTGGCGACCATACTTTTATTATGCTTTTCCTCCGTTTGCGATTATCCTTCGCACCTTAAGAAAGATTAGATCCGAAGGCTCTCAAGGAATAATGGTTGCTCCTTATTGGCCATCACAAGCATGGTACCCATTGTTCGAATCGATGTTTGAAACACAGCCAATTTATTTTGAACTTCACATTGACCTGATTCGATCTAGCGACCATCAACCGCACCCCTTGTGGCGAAAGACTACCCTGGTAGCCGTGAAGTTATGCGGAGAGCTTTTATATCAAGGGCCATCCCGGAAGAATCTGTCGATATAATGATCTCGTCTATCACCGAGTCTTCCAAAAAACAATACGAGAGTTCCATCAAAAAATGGTGGAATTTCTGCCGTATCAGAGGTGCAGACCCTTTCACTATTTCGATCAAAGGTGTTATTGAACTTCTCACAGAAGAATATACAAAAGGAGCATCTCACGGGACTTTAAATTCTCTCAGGTCAGCAATACCACTGCTACTCGGCCCAGAAATCGGTCAAGATGATCGGATCAAAAGATTTTTTAAGGCAGTAGTAAAAATTAAGATCTCCGCAACCAAAATACGATTGTACGTGGAACCCCAAATTCGTTCTATGTCTCTTATCTAGTTGGGGTCCAAATGAGGAATTATCCTTATTACATTAAATACATTATTAGCTCCTACTACCGGCCATAGAATACAGACGCTACGTCTAATAAACATTTTAAACATACACAAGACGGATACAGATTTACAGATAAAGATTCCCGATAGAATCAAAACAACAGCACTAGGAAAAAATCATCCAATATTATTGTTGCCTTATTATCATAGTGATACGTCAATTTGTCCCGCGACTACACTCGAATCGTATATGTGCAGAACCAAAGATTTACGTCAATCAGTCAAAACCTTGTTTATATCTTTTTAAAAACCATACTTAGCCGTGTCCAGCCAGACCTTAAGTCGATGGGTGAAAAAAGTACTGCACGATAGCGGGATAGATACAGAGAAATTCTCAGCTGACAGTACACGACATGCTTCCACATCGGCGGCCAAGCGAAAGGGCATAAATGTCGATTTGATCCGAAAAGCTGCAGGTTGGACGAAAGACTCCGCAACCTTTGCAAAATTTTATGATCGTCCTATCGTGGAAGATAAGAGTCAGTTTGCGATATCAATATTAAATAACTAGATGCGATATCAATATCACGTATTAAAAAACAACCGTTATTGTTCGAATACTTGCTTGGAAAATAAATAATATTTTATTTTCCCCATACCCTGTATAACACATTAATTTACCGCCGTAACGAGCTTTAAACATCTACGATAGATCTTGAGGAAAGAGGCGCGTAATACAATTACATGATTAAACGAACTTACCTGTAAGTGAAGTTCTATCATGATTGTATGAAGCGCCTCTTCCGAAAGATCAGTCCCACCCGGAACCCCCTTTTTTCCTTAACTCAAAAAAGAACCCTCGATCGATTACGGCGGTGCTTTAAAACAAAGTATGAGAGTAACTGGTGACACGGGCAACGAGCGAGAGTCTTTTTATTTTGGCTTTAAAAATTGTGGCAACATCGGCATGAAGTAGGGGGACTACGATTGATCTTTCGGAAGAGGCGCTTCATACAATCATGATAGAACTTCACTTACAGGTAAGTTCGTTTAATCATGTAATTTATCATTCATTCAGATGTCTGTGGACCGATCACGCCCACAATAATCGATAACAAAAGATATTTTGTAACGTTCATAGACGAGTTTACCCATTATACTGTTGTTTATTTACTCAGTCAAAAATCCGATGTTTTCAAAACATTCCAAGATTATGTTGCTAAAAGTGAAGCACATTTTAATTTAAAAATAGCTCACTTATATTGTGATAATGGGAGAGAATACTTGTCGAACGAATTTAAGTCTTTTTGTACAGAGAGAGGAATTCAATATCACTTAACAGTACCCTATACACCTCAGCAAAATTCCGTGGCAGAACGCATGAATAAGTCTTTAACAGAGAAAGCACGTGCTACGATACACGGGGCAGAAGTAAATAAAGCACTTTGGGAAGAAGCAGTTTTAACTGCAGCCTATCTACTCAATTTGACACCCACTAAAGCCCTTTCAGTAAACAAAACTCCTTATGAGTTATGGCACAGTAAAAAGGCAAGAATCGAACATTTAAAAGTTTTTGGTAGTACAGTCTACGTTCACGATAAAAATCGAAAAAGTATATTCGATAAGCGTTCATTCAAAGGAATACTTGTTGGCTACGAGGTAAATGGCTATAAAGTACTGAATACAGAAACGAATAATTTTATTATTGCTCGCGATGTTATTTTTGATGAAATAAATTTCAAAACATCACGTCCTCTCGTACAGATTGAAGGAATTGAAACAGAAAATTCCAATTTAAAAAGACAACTTGAAAAGATAAATAAAACCGATCATTACGAAAATTCTAGTGTCGATAAAAGACAAAAACTAGAAGGTAATGAACACGCAGAAACATATAAAAGAAATGAGAGTCAAATCGAGAAATCTGATATCCAAGCAGATAAAGTCGATAAATCATCATTAACAGATGAAACAAACTCTCAAGAAAGCCCGGATGAAAACGAGCTGCGACGAAGTGCACGTATTAGAAGCAAACCTGCTATCTCTTACAATGAAGAATACTATTCTTATATGAGTGCACAGTCGGTTGTTTCTGATGTTCCTAAAACTTATGAAGAAATAAAAGATCGGGATGATAAATTTGAGTGGGAGAAAGCAATAAAAGACGAAATTGCTTCCCTTGTAAAAAACAATACTTGGGATATAATTACCTGTCCATCAAACAAAAATATTGTAGGTTGCAAATGGGTGTTTACAATTAAGAATGATGCACAGGGAAATCCGACCAAATATAAAGCGAGACTTGTGGCCAAGGGTTTTAGTCAACAATATCTTTCAGATTACAATGAAACTTTTGCACCCGTAGCACGGATTACAACGTTTCGGTTCCTCTTAGCTTTCGCGAATCAGAACAATCTATTAATTCATCAAATGGATGTAAAAACAGCCTTTTTGAACGGCCTGTTGGAAGAGGAAATTTACATGCAAGTACCTGAAGGAATAAAAGCAAATGAAAATTTCGTATGTAAGTTAAATAAAGCAATATATGGTTTGAAACAATCGGCTCGATGCTGGTTTCAACATTTCGACAAGGTGATAAAAGAACGCGGCTTTAAAAATTCCTCTGTTGATCATTGTTTATATATTCTTGAAAGAGGACACGTGAACCGAAACATTTATGTAATTCTATACGTGGACGATATTTTGATTGTGACTTTCGAAGAAAATACAATGACGAATTTCAAACGTTATTTAATGAATCAATTTTCAATGGTTGATATGAAAGAAGTAAAATTCTTCCTGGGTATAAATATTGAAAGGAAAAACAATATGATTACGCTAGATCAAAGCGCATACCTTCAAAGAATTCTTAAAAGATTCAACATGAACGATTGTAATGCCGTTAGTACTCCCTTGCCAGTCAAATTAAATTATACTGCATTGGATTCAGAGGTGACTTGTAAAGCACCATGTAAAAATCTAATAGGATGCTTAATGTACGCAATGTTGTGTACTCGACCAGATCTGAGCGTATCTCTTAATTTGCTGAGCAGATATCAAAACAAAAATAATCAAGAATTATGGCAATGCTTAAAAAGAGTTCTGAGATATGTTAAAGGAACATTAAATCTCAAATTGATTTATAAAAGAAGTGAATATGAAAATATGCTTGTTGGCTTCGTGGATTCCGATTGGGCAGGCAATGAGCTTGACCGTAAAAGTACATCGGGATTCTTATTTCAATTATATGATCAAAATACGATTTCGTGGAATACTAGAAGACAAAATTCAGTTGCCACATCTTCTACAGAAGCCGAATATATGGCGCTGTATGAAGGGGTGAAAGAAGCCTCATGGCTAAAATCTCTCATGAAAAGTATTAATATAGAAATCATGACTCCCATAGTTATTCACGAGGACAACAACGGATGTATAGCGATAGCTAATAATCCTACTGATCATAAAAGATCAAAGCATATCGATGTGAAATATTACTTCACCAGAGAAAAGATTGAACAAAAGGTAATAATCTTACAATATATTCCTACAGGTCAACAATTAGCGGATGTATTCACAAAGCCTCTACCAGAAGTCCAGTTTACAAAATTCCGGAAACAAATGGGCCTGGAGGAATTATAACTCGGAACACTCGAACCATACGAAAATATTATTATTTCATTTTATAATAAATAGTCTGATTGGGTTTTTATTAAAAGGGGTTTTTCCCAATCCTTGCAACAAATGTTGGACTATATAAATTTGTAATCCCCAGTTAAAACAAAAGAGCAAAATCCGACATTAATTTTAGTAGATTACTTTTGAGTGGGAGTGTTGGAATATGGCAAAAATAATCTTTTATAATAAGAGAATATAAATAAGAATATTAGTTATATTATTGAAGGGTATGTGCGCATATATGAAGTGAGAATAAAGAGCACGTGTGGCCTATCGATAACTATCGAGGCGACGCAGTTTACATTAGTAAAAGAAAATATACATAAGAGTATATATAAGAAGTCGTTTTGGGTCTGCTTTGTTCTTGAAGCATATGTGACTCTTTTCTCCTGCAGTCTCACTCTCAGCCTCAGTCCTTCGACGACTCTTGATAGAATAAGAAGTCGGAATAAAAAGATATTGCTCTACATTAATAAGGCGCTGTATTTTATTCATTAAACCGATCCCATAATCCAATAGTTTAAAAAAAATATTTGATTTATTTCTTTCATTTTGTGATTTTTTCGATTTTTTGAAAACTTTTTTTCTCTGATTGTTTTGATTTTTTTGTTATTTTATAATTTTTAATTCGTATCATCCGTATAATAAAGCGAAAGTTAGAATCCCAAGCGCAGGCACCATTAAACGTATCCGTAAACATGAGAATTCGCTATACGAGATTTAACACCATAAGTGCGCCGGTCGTGGAAACGTTGAACAAGGGCGTTCTCCAAACAAACTCGACAAAGATCCGGACAAAGCGGAAGGCGCGATAAGATATATAGGTATAGCCGTAGGTGAGCCCGTCAGCTATAGATATGGTAGGCGCGCGAAGAAAAAAAAATAACTTTCGAAAATCGATATCTCGAAAACTATGGCGAGTCACCAAAATTCCCTTTAGGGGATATCTTGTAATATTGAAAGGAAGGTGTATGCTAAATTTCAGGTCGAAGTTCGGTTTCTGCTGTTCGGAAGTACACCCATTCATTTAAGACGGAATGACACCCGACGCGAAACTCCGACGCGGCCCCGGCTCGAATCGGTAGGGCAGAGCTGGCACGAACTACTACTCCCTACCGCTAGCTGTCACAGCACGCGTTCGGAACGAACACGCGTTCGTTCCGAACACACGCTCCGACGGAATCGCGGGCCACTTTGCGTCGAGGGTTACATTGTATTGTTATGCCTCGACGCAACGTGTGTGTGTGCTTGTGAGTCTGTGGCATTCGCTACCTCGGACACACGCGGTTGAAGATTGTTTTCTTCCCGCATGCTCCCTGATGGAAATCCGCTTATTGGAATTCGTCAGATTTTAACAAAAAATGTCAAATTTGATAATATTCCGTCAACTTTCAATGAGAAATAATGTCAGAATATGTCATTTATACGACAGAATCTGTCATATTATTTCGAGATTTGACATTTTCTGTGAGAAGTTCATGATTTCTGACCGGCAATTGGAAAATGCTTTACAGAATCTGTCATATTTTATCAGAAAAGTAATGTTATAATTCAGTAATTTCTGTCAGAATCTTACATAATATGTCATATAATGTCGTAAGAGTTTTCCATTTTATGTGAGATTTTCGTCATTTAATGTCATTTTTTGATGGAATAAAATGGAATTCTTCAACATTCATGAAATATTATGACCGAATCTGTCGAATTATATCATTCTTTCTTATTTTTTGTGAGATTTTCGTCATTAATTGTCATTTTTTTATGGAATATAATGGAATTCTTCAACATTTATAAAATATTATGACCGAATATGTCAAATTATATCATTCTTTCTTATTTTTTGTGAGATTTTCGTCATTAAATGTCATTATTTAATAGAATGAAATGGAATTCTTTAACATTCATGAAATATTATGACCGAATCTGTCAAATTATATCATTCTTTTTTATTTTTTGTCATATAATGACCGAACTTGTTAACTTTTGACATTTTGCATTATAAATATATGATATATTCTGATGAATTTTGACATCTGACGAATTTGAAATCGATACTCCACAAAATTATACAATGAACAACGTTGTACAAAAATTAACGATTCCGTTGTTTTATTAAATAACAATGAAATGGGAGAAATTTTTAAAGTTTTACAAATACAAACAGCCAACGATGGTGTGAAAACTGTGGTCTTACTTTTTAAAATAGTAATAAAAAAGAATTCCTTCTTGAGCGATTTGCAAGTTGAAATAAACCATCTCCGGGAATGTCAATGTACTGAAAAATTGATTGTGTGAACCTAAAGATATAAAAAGTCCGTGTGTTTTAATGTACATCGACGAAAAAAAATATATAGCGACTATACCACAGGGATGTACAATCGACCATTAGAATAAATATTGAATAAAATAAATATTCCATACAAATATAGTTTATGCTATTTCTGACTTTATTCACAATAAAGCTCCTTTTCACTAACAGCTGAAATCTGTCAGAATTCACGAAAAATGTAACAACAAATTATGATAAAAATTATCGTTTTCTTGCATTTTTTGTCATTTTTTTCGATGCAACAATATGTCAAAAAATGGAAACCTGATTTATCATTTTTTGTTAAAAGATGACATTTTCCGACACAATGATGATAGAAAGTATCAAATTCTGTGATTTAATGACAGCTGAAATCTGTCAAAATTCAATAAAAATGTGACAACAAATTATGATAAAAATTATCGTTTTCTATCATTTTTTGACATTTTCTGTCATTTTTTTCGATGCAACAATATGTCAAAAAATGGACAACTAATTTATCATTTTTTGTTAAAAGATGATATTTTCCGACATAAAGATGACAGAACGTATCAAACTCTCTGATTTAATGACAGCTGAAATCTGTCAGAATTCAACAAAAATGTGACAACAAATTATGATAAAAATTATCGTTTTCTATCATTTTTTGTCATTTTCTGTCATTCTTTTCGATGCAACAATATGTCAAAAAATGGAAAATTAATTTTATCATTTTTTGTTAAAAGATGTCATTTTCTGACAAAAAGATGACAGAAAGTATCGAATTCTGTGATTTTATGACATTCCGTAAAGTTAACATAATATGTGAGGTTCTGTCCGATTTTCATAGATTATTTCCGACAGAATCTATCAAAATATGTACGATTCCATCAAATTATGTTAGAATCTATTCATTTTCACAGTTTCTGACATTTTTTAACAGATTTCAACATTATTTGTCGAATTCCAATAAGCGGATTTCCATCAGGGCTGTCCCTTCGCAGCGAGTACACACTTCGTGTGGGTATATACACGTATATTCCCACACGCTGACCCACGGTAAGTGCAAACAAAGAATTGCGTTTTCTTTGTCATCGCCGACTTCGCACGAAATTTGAGATCTTGGAGAATCTCTATTTCGTAGCAAGAGTTCTTGCTTACGGCTCGCGCTTTTCTGCAGCGAGATAATTATTCAAAAGTAATTATTTTTAATAATTATTACATTAACAAATGTGCGGTACGTCTTATACCTCCCAGCAAAAATTATTGCTGCTTACTCGCTGCAAAAACCAACGATAAAACTTACGTAAAAACAATTGTTTAAACAATCATTTTTCCATTTTTCCTCCATCATGGGTATGATTGGTAGACACGGTATTTCCTGTACCTCTCAGTCAGCAACTATGATTGCTGCTTACACGCAGCGAAAAACAACGGTAAAAGTTTCACAAAAATAATTGTCGAAAAAATTGTTATTGCACTCATTCTCGATCATGAGTATGATCGGTAGAAACAGTATGTTCTATATCTCTCAGTCAGCAAATATGATTGCTGCTTACGCGCTGCAAAAAACAACGGTAAAAGTTACGAAACAATAATTATTTAAACAATTATTTTTGCATTTATTCTCGATCATGAGTATGATCGGTAGATACGGTATGTTCTATACCTCTCAGTCAGCGGATTTAAACAATAATTTTTGCATTTATTCTTGATCATGAGTATGATCGGTAGATACATTATGTTCTATACCTCTTAGTCAGCAAATATGATTGCTGCTTACGCACTGCGAAAAACAACGGTAAAATTTATGCCAAAATAATTATTTAAACAATTATCATTGAATTTATTCTCAATCATGAGTATGATCGGTAAAATTTTCGCAACAATAATTATTTAAACAAATATTATTCCATTTATTCTCGATCATAAGTATGATCGGTAGATACGGTATGTTCTATACCTCTCAGTCAGCAAACATGATTGCTGCTTACGCGCTGCAAAAAACAACGGTAAAATTTACGCAACAATAATTATTTAAACAATTATTTTTGCATTTATTCTCGATCATGAGTATGATCGGTAGATACGGTATGTTCTATACCTCTCAGTCAGCAAATATGATTGCTGTTTACGCGCTGCAAAAAACAACGGTAAAATTTATGCAAAAATAATTATTTAAACAATTATCATTTAATTTATTCTCAATCATTAGTATGATCGGTAGATGCGGTATGTTCTATACCTCTCAGTCAGCAAACATGATTCCTGCTTACGCGCTGCAAAAAACAACGGTAAAATTTACGCAACAATAATTATTTAAATAATTATTTTTGCATTTATTCTCGATCAAGAGGATGATCGGTAGATACGGTATGTTCTATACCTCTTAGTCAGCAAATATTATTGCTGGTTACGCGCTGCAAAAAACAACGGTAAAATTTATGCAACAATAATTATTTAAACAATTATCATTGAATTTATTCTCAATCATTAGTATGGTCGGTAGATGCGGTATGTTCTATACCTCTCAGTCAGCAAACATGATTCCTGCTTACGCGCTGCAAAACACAACGGTAAAATTTACGCAACAATAATTATTTAAATAATTATTTTTGCATTTATTCTCGATCAAGAGGATGATCGGTAGATACGGTATGTTCTATACCTCTTAGTCAGCAAATATTATTGCTGGTTACGCGCTGCAAAAATCAACGGTAAAATTTATGCAACAATAATTATATAAACAATTATTTTTGCATTTATTCTCGATCATAAGTATGATCGGTAGATACGGTATGTTCTATACCTCTCAGTCAGCAAACATGATTGCTGCTTACGCGCTGCAAAAAACAACGGTAAAATTTACGCAACAATAATTATTTAAACAATTACTTTTGCATTTATTCTCGATCATGAGTATGATCGGTAGATACGGTATGTTCTATTCCTCTCAGTCAGCAAATATGATTGCTGCTTACGCGCTGCAAAAAACAACGGTAAAATTTATGCAAAAATAATTATTTAAACAATTGTCATTGCATTTATTCTCAATCATTAGTATGATCGGTAGATGCGGTATGTTCTATACCTCTCAGTCAGCAAACATGATTCCTGCTTACGCGCTGCAAAAAACAACGGTAAAATTTACGCAACAATAATTATTTAAATAATTATTTTTGCATTTATTCTCGATCAAGAGGATGATCGGTAAATACGGTATGTTCTATACCTCTTAGTCAGCAAAAATGATTGCTGGTTACGCGCTGCAAAAAACAACGGTAAAATTTACGCAACAATAATTATTTAAACAATTATTTTTGCATTTGTTCTCGATCATGAGTATGATCGGTAGATACGGTATGTTTTATACCTCTCAGTCAGCAAATATGATTGCTGCTTACGCGCTGCAAAAAACAGCGGTAAAATTTACGCAACAATAATTATTTAAACAATTATTTTTGCATTTATTCTCGATCATGAGTATGATCGGTAGATACAGTATGTTCTATACCTCTCAGTCAGCAAATATGATTGCTGCTTATGTGCTGCAAAGAACAACGATAAAAATGTCACAAAAGTAATTGCTAACAAAATTATTTTTGCATTTATTTTCGATCATGAGTACGATTGGTAGATACGGTATTTTGTATACCTCTCAGTCAGCGAATATAATTGCTGCTTATGCGTTGCAAAAACAACGGTAGAAATTTCACAAACATAATTGTTAACAAAATTATTTTTGCATCTATTCTGTATCATGAGCATGATCGGTAGATACGGTATGTTCTATATCTCTCATGAGGGGTCGGTCCGGGAGGTGCATCGAGTTACGGGCTCCCACTTCGCGTGCTCATAGTGTGGGTAGGTACGAACCAAGCCCCAAAATGTGGGTGCCAACTCGGCTCCGTTTTCGAGAAATCCCCGGTCAAAGTTGGGAACGCGCTTACGTACCGTAGAGTTTGTACATGAACACATCGAGGCGAGCAGCCCAGTGGCAAAGGAGTAAGACTCCTGTCCGGACGGCTCTGGTTCGAGTGCCGTCTATGCTATTTTTTTTCTTCAAATTATTGTTGAAATTTATAACTTATGATTAAAAAATTGCAAGAAATTGAAAAAAAAATTATGCACCTTTATTGATCAAAAGTTACGAACTAGAGGTCAATTTTTTTTCAACTCTCTTGCAGTTTTTTTAATTTCATAAAATAAATTAGCCGTAATTTAATTCAATTTTATTTTTATTTGATATTTTTTTTTTTCAATTTTTTTGACTTCTCTTTCGATGCAGCAGAGAATATTTTTAAAAATTACCAAGGAATATAGGAATTTAATTTCCGTTCAATTAATTAAAAATGTCTTCAAGCAATGTTTTTAATACTCACAAGTACACTCTGACCTGTGATAATCATTATAAAAACAATCAAAACATTTATACTTTTTTACATTTATTACATATTTACATTTTTTTTTCTTTTTTTTCAATTTTTTTATTATAAGGTAGAAATTTCAACAATAATTTGAAAAAAAAATAGCATAGATGGGACTCGAACCAGAGCCGTAAATTAATATTTATATTTTACTATAAAATAATTATTAATTCAACAATTAAATTTTAATTAAATTTAATATAATTTAAAATGATTTATTTGTTTATTGGTCAAACGCAGAATCCTTCGCATCGAGCGAAGATCTCGCTGAGAAGACACATGTATTTGAGAAGATCTCGCTGGAAGGCACATGTATTTGCACATTGAGAAGATCTCGCACATTGAGAAGATCTCGCTGGAAGGCACATGTATTTGCGAAGAACTTGTTCTTGTCAAATGTATTTACGGAGAACTGTTTCTTGGCCAATCACTGTATCTTACACAGTGAGCCTCCCAAGATCCCGCTGCAAGGCACCTGTCAATCATGCAAAGAACTTGTTCTTGGCAGAACACAGAATCCTTTGCAGCGAGCTGATGAAGATCTCGCTGGAAGGCACCTATCTAACGGAGTTGCGAAGAACTTGTTCTTGGCACAACGCGGTACCGTTCGCAACAGGCGTGCAAACATTCCGCTGCGAGGTACCCATCAAATGTGCCCGCATGGACCTCACTGCACAGCACCGATACAGTGTCCATGCCAGCATCTTGCTGCAGATAACAAACTTTTGTGCTTTGCAACAAGCTTGCCATGATCCTGCTGCAACGTACCTGTCGATCAGGCCTGCTAAGAACTTGTTCTTGGCAAATCACAGAATCCTTTGCAGCGAGCCGGTGAAGATCTCGCTGGAAGGCACCTGTCGAATGCGGTTGCGAAGAACTTGGTCTTGGCACACCATTGTATCTTTCGCAATGGACGTGCAAAGACTCTGCTGCGAGATACTTGTAGAATATGTCAGCATGGATCTCGCTGCACGGTACCGATACAGGGTACGTGCGAAGATCTTGCTGCAGATGACACATTTTTGTGCTTCGCCGCTTGCCACCGGGGAAAAAGCAAACCCTTTTCCATGAGCCGGAGAAGCACTTGTGTAATGAGTCACTGGAGGTCTCCTTACAAAGTGAGTGTCCTTTTCAGAGATCTCCACCGACGGAGCTTGCTGAGACCACGACAAGAGGAACGGTGGTTTCCCGCTACCTTTGTACGCTTAGCGACAGACGCCAGATCTCCGGAGGCTCCGTTGTACACAAAAATATTTCATCGCACCGGTGGCATTCTTTTCAAACGCGTCCGCTACTTTGAAATTATGTAATTTTATTTATTGGGATTTGGAGAGCTCAGAAAAAAATATTTTAATAAATTACCACTACATAACCTCAGCAAATACTTGTGGCTCGTCGGATACATCGCCCCGGTGATTCAATCCTTGAAAATATCCGCAATCGTCGCACTTCAGATCACGCAAAAATTTATTTTTTACATAGTTTATATACGAATATACGCGCCGCGCGCGGAATTCTCGTGAACTGAGCACGTCGAAGTTCGGGCGACATTTGCTCGCGATTATCAACAATTACACGACAAATCTAGATTACCACTTTTCTCCTAAGATATGCAACGAAGCGCAATGATTGAGAGCTCAAATTGTTCGTTTTTTATGTGGCTACCCGGTATAACTTTTCTCTAAGTCGTGACATTAGCCAAACATCTGATTTTTCATCGTTTCGGTCTCGAGTTCCGCATGATAAACCAATCTACTTTTTTTTTCTCAAATTCAGAAAATTTGAGGGGCTGAAAGCTGTTCGTCTATCTATTTGACGTCGTTTGGCAGAGTTTCGACGGGATCTGAAGAGCCGTTTCAGAGATTTTTGGGTATCTATAATTCTGTTCTACCATACCAACCGCGATGAGGTGTCATTCCGTGTCATGTCTAGCTCGATCGGACGGAAAACCTCGCTCCGTTCGCCTGTCGAGTGAGCACGGTTTGCGAGGGGTGGAGACTTTTCCCCCGCCCAGCTACCCATTCGTTTTCACGCTCACTGCGATACCGACTTGAGCGCTGATTACGGACTCGCGCGGCTACAAGGGAATCTGCAACCTCGACAGAGGCGATGATCACGAAATTGTATTCTCGAACTCGCCGCCGCTATTTAGCGCCATTTCCGAGGCACGCCGAAAAGGGGAGTGTTGTGCATCACCCTACTTATCTCTGATGCAGCCGGATCGCGCGTAAAAGTTACCCCCTCTCTAGTCTCTTACGCGCCCATCAAATAATCATAGTAGCGCGTGTCCGCGAGCGAGCGACGCTCGGACACCTTCGGAAAGAGCCGAGCGCGGTCGAAGTTTCTCGACCGCGCCTTCGGCAGCTACACCAATACATGGACACTGAGCAGGTTCACATGTGCGGTCAAGCCGAAACGAAGGCTCGAGGGAAAAAGTAATCTGAGCACGACTCAGAGTGACGTCACCTGACGGCACGCATGAGGCTTTTAGATGATTTCAGTGCTTATTTAGCTCTTGATTCTCTGCGTTATTAATGTATACAAAAAATGTATCGCGCACTTTGATCGCTTATTTTTTTAGTTTATACGTTAATTTAAATATAATCATAAATCTAAATTACAACTTATTTATCTTCTGAAAAATTGTTTACGCTTTACTCACAACCGTCCTTATGCCAAATAAATTATAATTCATAAAAGTACGCGGAAATATATTCGTATCATTATATTAATTCTCATACTTTCATCAAGCGATAAAGCATTATCCCCGAAAACGAGCCAATCATCCATCCGGCCGCGAATCGTAAGTACTAGAAAGTGCACATATTCTACAAGCGATGAGATAGTCCCGTTCATAGCGTTCCTGGCTTCGGTCCGCAGGGGCCCCTAGTGCAAATTTTTCTCCAATTTTTTCATAATTTCTCATATTTTAGTCATATTTGAGATTTTCGGAGAATAAATGATTTAAAACAGATTCAAGTACTGGTCTATTTCCAAGAAACACATTTATTTTTACTGAAAATTGATGATTTCGTATTTTTTTCCCGAAAATTTCTCTTTTTCCTATGACCTGAGTGAACGGCTGCGGAGATATTAGGACAAAAATTTAAAGATGAAAAAAAATCAGATTTTCTTCAAATAACTGGTTATTTTTTTCCGGAACTTTTTCTTTTTCCTATTGAGTGAACGGCTGCGGAGATATTGGGAGAAAAGTTATAGATGAAAAAAATGAGATTTCCGTAAAAAAAACTTATTACATTTTTTATCCCTCATAATTCTGAGAAATGATGAACTTCCGAAATGTTTGCAAACATTATATTCCTTAAGGGGTATCACTACTGTAGTGGCCTGCCACGAAGCGTTTTAGACAAATAATACTTGGGGTAATTATTAAGCATATATTGAAGTATATTGCAAAAAATTTGTATGGGAAAATATTACAAAATGGCGAAAATTCATCAAATTCTTCCGAGGCATGTTGAACTTAAGGTGCTCTGCGGCACGCAATATAATTTGTGCTAATTTGAATCTGGACAAAATAATTTTTTTAAATTAAATCTAGATGAGTATAGCTAGTGAATCACGTAGGGGATTTTAGAAATATTGATTTTTTAGTAATTGTCGAGTATTTGACTAAAAATATTCAATTTTTTTAAGATAGTTATTTGTTAATAAATATTGTTTAAATTAACTTATCGAAAATCCCCTACGTGGTTCAGTAGTTACAGTCATGTAGACATAATGAAACAAAATTCTTTTTTTTAGATTAAAATTGGTACAGTTATACTGCGGGCAGCAGAGGTTCGATATGCTTCGGAAGAATTGCTGCAGTGTCGCCGTTTTGTAATATTTTCGGATAAAAATTTATAGCAATATACTTAAATAAATGCTCAATAAATACCGCAAAGATTATTTGTTTATCACATTTATTTCCGCCAAAAAAAATATCAAAAATACGCTTCCTGTAAGGCCGTTACAGTGGTGTTACCCCTTAAAGTATTCTTATAATTTCCGAGATTTTCCCGTGATCGTAATTAAAATGATGAAATATTCGGAAAAATTCGGAGTAATTGGGAGAAACTCGGATGTTTGCGTTAGAATAATTGTCCGCAAACCTCCGAAATCTTCATATTTGTTTCAATTCATAGAAAAATTCGGAAATTTTTTGAAAAAATCGGAGTTTTTCGGAAAAAAATTGCAATAGGGGCGCGGGATCGTTCCCCGCGCTCAGTGCCTTTTTTAAAATTCTTATTACTATTAATTCTTATTTGATTAGTTATTTTTATTAGTTATCATTATTATTTTTATTAGTTATCTTTCAGTGTCGAAAAATTTATTGCGCACTATGACCGCTTATTTTATTAATTTGTACGTTAATTCAAATCTAATAATAAATGTAAATAACAACTTATTTATATTCTAAAAAATTGTTTGCGCTTTACTCACACCCGTCCCTATGCTAAATAAATTGTAATTCATAAAAGTAAGCGGAAATATATTTATATACGTATCATTATATTCATTCTCATATACTTTCATCAAGCGATAAAGCATTATGATAAAGCATTGTCATAATGCTTTATCGCTTGATAAAAGTATATGAGAATGAATATAATAATACGAATATAAATATATTTCCGATTACTTTTATGAATTACAATTTATTTGGCATAGGGACGGGTGTGAGTTAAGTGCAAACAATTTTTACAAGATAAATAAGTTGCTATTAAGATTTATTATTATGTTTAAACTAACGTACAAACTAATAAAATAAGCGTGCAGAGTGCGCGATAATTTTTTCGACACTAAAAGATAACTAATTAAAATAATAATGATAACTAATAAAAAGAACTAATCAAATAAGAATTAATCGTAATAATAATTTAACAAAAGGACTGAGCGCGGGAAACGATCCCGCGCCCCTGTGGACCGAAACCAGGAACGCTACCAACGGGGGACCATCTCATCGCTTGTAGAATATGTGGACTTTCTGCTACTTACGATTCGCGGCCGGATGGATGATTGGCTTGTTTTTGGGAATAATGCTTTATCGCTTGATGAAAGTATGAGAATTAACATAATAATACGAATATAAATATATTTCCGCTTACTTTTATGAATTATAATTTATTTGGCATAAGGACGGGTGTAAGTAAAGCGTAAACAATGTTTTAGAAGGTAAATAAGTTGTAATTTAGATTCATTATTATATTTAAATTAACGTATAAATTAAAAAAAATAAGCGATCAGAGTGCGCGATACATTTTTTTGTATACATTAATAACGCAGAGAATCATGAGCTAAATAAGCATTGAAAGCATCTAAATTGTCTGGCGTGTGGCACATGGCCTTAAGTCTCCGAGAGTGAATCAGAGACGCTGGCTTTAACATGTCTATTCTTATGTTAATACAAATTTTTCCCCATTGTCTGGAAAAACAATTTACCTGTACCAATAACGCCCCCTCTCCCAGAAAATTGTCGCAGCGTCTACGACGTCCCCTGGCGACCGGCAATTTCATTAAAGCTAGCCTTTATTACTACAGCCGTATAAAAAGTTTATCGGTGATGAGTTTGTTTGACATCTAACATTAGAATTGCTCTACATTGCCGAGAGCGAATCATAGACGCTGGCTTTCACATGTATATGCACATGTTTCAGACAAATTTTGTTCCCATTGTCTGGAAAAACGATTCACCTGTTTCACTAACGCCTCCTCCCCCAGAAAATTGTCGCATCATCTACGATGTCCCCTGGCTACCGGCGTCCCCTTAAACCGCGCCGACAACCATTATCCCCCCCCCCCCCCCCCATGGTTCCCGTGTTTTTGGGCATCCTCTCACCCGCGTGACGTCATTCGTCGGGCTCTCCGCACACCTCTCCGCGAGCTGCAGATCGTCATCCCCTCCCCCCAATTCCGCAAAGGGCCCCGGGCCCTCGCGAGACAGCCAGACACCCCCCCCCCACCCCTCCCTGGGATATCGACTTCCCCCACTATATGACCAAACCCCATTCGATGGCTGCCCAACTGAAATTGTGGCTTCGAACGGTTATAGTTATACTACTACCGTAGTTTGTAGGTTTTGTTGTCCATTTGTTGTTGCAGTTTGTGAATTTTTTTCCGACATTTTGTCTGTCCGAAAGAGCGCTTTCTGTTTCTCTCTTTTGGCATCTTTCCTTGCGACCAACAAAGGAAATTCCTTATTTTTCAATACATATAAAGGTGTATTGCAAACATATAAAGGTAGAAGGAAGTGCACCACCACCATAATCAACGGAAAACAGAAGCAGCAGGCGCTGGCTGTTCAAAACCAAAGAAGAAGCCCTTATGTGCTAAATAGGTTGTGAGTTTGCCGTATAACGAGCATTACTACTGCAGAGTATCATCGAGAACGAGACGCGTAGTATAATTTCCACAGAACTGGTTAAAAGCGTATGTGCCGCATTGGTTTTTATTATAACATTCTATAATTTCTGGCTTTCTACTCTCTTCGCACGCTTTTCCGTTTTTATGCATTGATGACAACAGCATACCAACTTCATTTTTCTTTAGGCAACACGACCGTAGAATGTTTTGGCCATCGTGATCGTACCTCGAAGTGCCCATCCAAGCATTTATTTTGAATTCATCCGGAATCTGGCGCTTATTTTTTCGTAGCAGCCCTCCCCGTTCGCTTCCTTGAAAATTGTTAACCGGAACCGTCTTGCCCCGGACACGAACTACCCACGTTTATAGACGAAGGGATAAATATCTGAGAGAGAATAAGTGATCGTATAATTCCGGAACCGAGACCAGTGCATAACTCTTTATTTATAATTTCATACATTTGTTATTCGTATAAATACGTGCCGAAAGTCAAGACGTCACAGTGAAACATGTGTTAACATGATGCGATACGCGATTATTCATATCTTTCGACATACCATATCATGATAAATTGCACTATACAACAGCTATAACATTTTCCAATTAATTTCATTCCGGTCGGTGCAGCGCTTCTATGTTGACCACCACAAGGACCCCGAACCTTCACCTCCAGGAGTCGATTTCACCTCCTACAATGCTGTAATTGTTACAACTAGAGTTGTGAGCCTCACAACATATATCAAAGTCGATTAAATTGGGATCAGGCACCTGGGAATGCTTTACTTCTAAGTATCGGCTCGATGGATTCACTTGCAATTAAATCTATTGAAAAGTTCGTGTAGATATTTTATAAACATATTATTTTATAGAAGATTCATAAAAATTCCATTGGAGGGCAGATTTTTTCAATATAAGCATGTGAAAAAAGAAACTTCTGCAATTTTGTTTGTTAATACCCACGGTATTCTCGCTGTTCAGTACTTGCCGTGAAAATGCCACTGTATCTTTATTACTCCCGTTGAATTTGTGCGTACACTGAGCAAAAAAACAATTGAATCAAAAAAATTGATCGGTTGACCCAAATAAACGTATGAACACGGAGTGCCACCGATATGTGATATTGGGTAATGTGATTGATTTTAATAACACATTATTGTATTTCACAATCTCTTCTGTTCTCTCAATATCTTCATTATTCTTAAAATAAAATGACAATCATTCTATATACAATCTGTAGATATATGAATGAAATGATTAAGCGATTGCTACATTTTTTATTTCGAACAAAAATATAATCAATAAAATGAATAATTTATTTACTATATCGAAACGAATATGCCATTAGACGTAACATTTTCGTACTCCTCACAATATCAAAAGTAGTATGAGATAGAGACAAGTGTATATCATGCTTGAAAAATTAACAATATAAATTCGAAATAATAGTATTTTTTGCCACAAAGTACAGGTGTCGTCTGTAACAACGCATTTAGTCTCTAGTAGAAAAAAATATTATATTCGATGAAATAAATGTTCATTGCAATCAAAAGAATATATTTGTGAATTCGAGAAGTAATGATTTTAACAAGATTCCATGTGCACTTGCAAACATTTCTTAATTGTGGGTTCAAATAAATGTACACTCAAGAGATTGCTGAAAATATTTGAAAGAAGTGCGCATGCAGTTCTTTGGAATAGGATAGGATTGTCACAATAAAATGTTTGATCGAATTTGTTTTATTGAAAAATTGAAAGTTTTTAAATTTTTAAAAAATCTTACATTGAAAGTGAGCATTAAAACGATCATTGGATATTCAACTGATAAGTATAGATACTACACTTTGATCTTTGCCACAGGCCGAGAAGCGATAATATGTATAGATTCTCCGAGGCTTAAGTACACTTTCGGTTCGCTCTACGCTTACGAGAAACGAGCGCGAGGGGCGCGAGCCGAGAACTATGGGTTTCCTGGCACCTATAATTTCGGTGGCGCTCGGCCATTGTATATGATTTGGTTGAATTTTTTCAACCAAAGAAAAAAAGTGTTAAATCGATTGCTGTAATGTATTCAGTTCAATTATACACGTGTCATAATAATAGCATATTACTTTAAATCAAATATATCATTTTGATGAACATAGATGTATTTTAGTTAGATATTTAATCAAAACAATTACATATGGTTTTCATTTGACATGGTTGTATAACAAAATTAAATCAAAATGACTACAATTTAATCGCTTCGAGTATGCGCAAGAATTTATCGCTTAATCAGTTAAGGAGAATCGCTTAATATTTTTCAATCCAAATAAAATACTAATATTTTAACTAATAATGTACTTGAAAATCAATATCGGATATCGTGAAGACAATAAAATAATAAATTTACTCAATAGAAATTTTATCTGAATGAAACGAGCGAAATTAATTTTTTCTTGTGTACTCGAATCAACAATATTCATGTTATGAATTGAAAGGTTTTTTGTTCGTTGCAGAAAATGCATTCAAAACTATAACATTTTTTCGTTATCATTTCTTAGATAGATTCAATAATATATTGGTCTCGCCCGACAATATATATTTTGAATTTAAAAAAAACTTTTAATTTTATCGTGTTATTAAAGTCAATAGCGTTTTGTTTGGACTAATAAATTCAATTATTTACACCGACAATTTTACAATTGAATCAACAAAATTTCATTCAATAACACCAATGATATTGCATCAATTATTTTTTTTCTGAGCGTATATATCCGGCTATATTTGTCCGCGCGAAAACCATGTGGACTGAACATCGAGAGTTTTGTCTCACATTGTAGAGCGGGGAGTTTTGGGTTAATGTTTGTGGGAAGACAAATTATCTGTGGATTGGTGTAATAGAAAATTTCATAACTGGCAGTAGGCTCTATGAACATGTTGCACAGAATTTGTGGTTTTCGGAGCCTGTGATGTTTGTGTGGCAGGGGGATGAAATTCCCATACAAGCACACGTCGACGCCAGTACAGTGGCAAGCGGTACATCCGCGACTAGTCCTCTCTATATACGTATATTGTGTAGAAATGCACATACATATACATGCGTGCGTCTGCTCACATACATAGCCATGTACATATGCGCGCACCCCAACTCCTAGATTCTCTCTCTCTTGCTCGCTTGGGTGACGTTGATGGGAACACATTGAGTCGAGTAAGTAACTAGTTTAGCCACGGTGTAAATTCGTCATTGCAACGTGCGCGTTTCTCTCTGTCGCCCGCATGAAGCGCTCAGAGCCGCCGTAATTACAATCGCTTGTCGTGGTTCCCCATGCCCGCTCTGCTTGACTCTACCTAACCTACCCTTACCCCTTTTCCACCCCTCACGTATAGCTCATCTCCGGGCAATCGTATCGCTGCGTGTTCTGCACAGCGGTCTGCTGTTACAGCTCACAGTTCTAGAGGCAGTTCACGTTTCCATCTCTTTCTCTCTCTCTCTCTCTCTCTCTCTCTCTCTCTCTCTCTCTCTCTCTCTCTGTCTCTCTGTCTCTCTGTCTCTCTGTCTCTCTCTCTGTCTCTCTCTCTCTCTCTCTCTCTGTCTCTCTCTCTCTCTCTGTCTCTCTCTGTCTCTCTCTCTCTCTGTCTCTGTCTCTGTCTCTGTCTCTGTCTCTCTCTCTCTCTGTCTCTCTGTCTCTGTCTCTCTCTCTTTCTCTCTCTCTCTCTCTCTCTCTCTCTCTCTCTCTCTCTCTCTCTCTCTCTCTCTCTCTCTCTCTCTCTCCCTCTCCCTTTCCCTCTCCCTCTCCCTTTCCCTCTCTCTTTCTCTCCCTCCCTCCCCCCTCCCTCCCTCGAGGGTGCAGATCGAGGGTGCAGACTCCGCTGGATGTTCATTATTTTGCGTGTGCCGATGTCCAGCTGTTTAAGCTCGTCTCTGCGCCATTTGACGACACTAAAAGAGTAGAGCAGGACCGGGACAGCGAGCATATTGGTGGCAGTGATCTTATTTTTCCCAGAAAGATCTGATTTCCAGATCCGTCTGAGACGCCGCCTATACTCGCTGCGGACGGCCTCTTTGACACCCTCAACGTCTTGTACAGAACGCTGATCGATGCCAAGGTACCGATAAGACCCTCCGGCATCCAGGTGTTTGAAGACGCTCCCGTCCACCAGCCGAACATCAGCCGCGACACCCTCTGCTCTCCCTCTCCTGAGATGAAGAACAGCGCACTTGTCCAATCCGAAGTCGATTCCCGCCGCCCGCGTGTACGTCGCTACCATGTTCAAGAGGAGCTTAAGGCCCCCCTCCCCAGGAGCGTATAGCTTGAGGTCATCCATATAAAATAAATGGGTGATCACTCGCCCACGCTCCCCGGGGGGCCCCGCTTCGTACACGCGTGCAGCCCGCAAGGCGATCGATAAGGGTAATAGTGAGATGCAAAACAGGAGGGGGCTGAGAGAATCTCCCTGGATAATCCGCCTTCTATACCCCACCACTCCGGTCGACACGTTGCCTTGGCTAGTCTTAACTGTGAAGCGTGTCTTCCAGAGCGGCATGAGTTGCTTAATGCATCCCACTATGTAAGGACTCATCGAAAGGCGTTCGAGTAGGTGTATAATCAGTTTGTGACTGACAGTGTCGAACGCCTTACGGTAGTCTATCCAAGCGACTGAGAGGTTACGCTTGTGCTGGACCGCGTCTTGCGTGATGCAGCGGTCCACCAGCAGGTTCTCCTTACAACCTCCCAGCCCCCTCTTGGATCCCCTTTGTTCGTGTATCTCCCGCCATGCAGGCTCGATCTCGCCCAAAACACGCTCATAAAGAATCTTTGTGAAGATCTTACAGAGCGCATTCAGACACGTTATCGGGCGGTAGTTCTCCGGACAAGACAGATCCCCTTTTTTGGGGATTAACACCGTCCTTCCCTCTGTCAGCCACGTAGGGATTGGCACTGTCCCATCGATGAACGACGAGAAGATGCGGGCCAGATGGATATGGGTGCACGTGAATTTCTTCCACCAGAAGATGTCAATCCCATCCGGCCCGGGAGCGGCGTGGTTCTTCATGCTACTCACCGCCTTCTCCACCTCACCCCGCGTGACTGGAAAACAGTCGCCACGCTGACTCGGCTGTTGCCGGCAATACGTGTCGAAACGATCCAGAGCTGGAGTGCTTTCATCAAAACGACCCGCCTCGCTATACAGTTTTCCCCAAAACCGCTCCACCTGAACAGCTGTTGGCGCTGTGTCGGGGGCAGGCGTAGGTGGTTGGAACCAGCGGCCTGGGTCAGAACGGAAGAGGGCGTTGTCCCAGCCCAGCCGCGTTGTGTGCCCAGCCGCCTCTCTAGGGATTGCTCCGCGACCCCCAGGTTCCGCACCTTCTCTCAATAATAATAATAATAATAATAATAATTTATTATTATTATTATTATTATTATTATTATTATTATTATTATTATTATAAGGCGTAGGGAAGCTGGCGTGCCTTATAATAATAAGAATAATTTATTATTATTATTATAAGGCGTAGGGAAGCTGGCGTGCCTTATAATAATAAGAATAATTTATTATTATTATTATAAGGCGTAGGGAAGCTGGCGTGCCCATCGCCCGGGGGAGCGCAACTCCCCCGCAATAGCCACCGACGTGCCAGGCCAACCACCTGGCACGCCGAAAACTAGGTTCGAACACCACCTAGTCAAGCCCCCCACAACCGGTCCCTCTCGGATGGGGACCGAGGATCAGTTGGGAGGGGCACCCGGATAGGATCCACGGTGACGACCACGGCTCGAAATCGGCGCCTCGAGTGGACGGAGGAACTCAAGGAAGACCTCATCCGCTGCTGGAGGGATAGCGTACCGTCGCGGCGGGGCTACATGGCGAGGTTGCAGGCCCTGTGGAGCCAAGAGCACCCAGAGCTTGCACACCTCTCGCAACAACATCTGCGAGACCAGGCTGCCCGCTTGCGACGACAAGGCTACGATCTCTTGTTACTACCACCAGAGCTGTCCGGCAGGCGCTCTTCCGCGCGTTCCGCACGGAGCTCTGCCGGACGGCCTCAAGATCGAACCCCCCGGCAGTCGGAACCCCCCCGTTGGCGCGTCGATTTGACAGAGGACTGGGGAACAAGGAGGGACAGAATCACTGGGAAATTTTCTCTTCAGCCTGGTTGCCTAGAAGCGGCAAATGAGTCCCTCGCGGCAGCAATCCCCGAGACCGCTGATCTCCTCAGCTTGAACTGGGCTGTGTATCGCGCTGCTCTTGAGTCGAAGCCTCAGACACGCAATGATAAGGCGGCGTTTGTGGCTAAGACTCGGCGGCGCGTTGCACAGCTCCAGAATAAGATCAATGAAGCGCGGAGGCAGGCATCCCGTGTTCAGTGTGTGTTAGACTTCATTACGGCGGGGAGGGCGTTTACCCCTAAAATCCGAAAAATCAGCTCGGAACTGAAATGCCGTCACCACACATTGAACAAAGCTATCCTTCTTATTCTGAAGGAACGCTACGTGGAGAAGGTGCGGAACCTGGGGGTTGCGAAGCAATCCCTAGAGAGGCGGCTGGGTCGGGCGTTAGACAACGCCCTCTTCCGTTCTGACCCAGGCCGCTGGTTCCAACCACCGACGCCTGCCCCCGACACAACGCCAACAGCTGTTCAGGTGGAGCGGTTTTCGGGAGAGCTGTATAGCGAGGCGGGTCATTTTGATGAAAGCACTCCAGCTCTGGGACGGTTCGACACGTACTGCCGGCAACAGCCGAGTCAGCGTGGCGACTGTTTTCCAGTCACGCGGGGTGAGGTGGAGAAGGCGGTGAGTAGCATGAGGAACCACGCCGCTCCCGGGCCGGATGGGATTAACATCTTCTGGTGGAAGAAATTCACGTGCACCCATACCCATCTGGCCCGCATCTTCTCGTCGTTCATCGATGGGACGGTGCCAATCCCTACGTGGCTGACAGAGGAAAGAACGGTGTTAATCCCCAAAAAAGGGGATCTGTCTCATCCGGAGAACTACCGCCCGATAACGTGTCTGAATGCGCTCTGTAAGATCTTCACAAAGATTCTTTATGAGTGTGTTCTGGGCGAGATCGAGCCTGCATGGCGGGAGATACACGAACAAAGGGGATCCAAGAGGGGGCTGGGAGGTTGTAAGGAGAACCTGCTGGTGGACCGCTGCATCACGCAAGACGCGGTCCAGCACAAGCGTAACCTCTCAGTCGCTTGGACAGACTACCGTAAGGCGTTCGACACTGTCAGTCACAAACTGATTATACACCTACTCGAGCGCCTTTCGGTGAGTCCTTACATAGTGGGATGCATTAAGCAACTCATGCCGCTCTGGAAGACACGCTTCACAGTTAAGACTAGTGAAGGCAACGTGTCGACCGGAGTGGTGGGGTATAGGAGGGGGATTATCCAGGGAGATTCTCTCAGCCCCCTCCTGTTTTGCATCTCACTATTACCCTTGTCAATCGCCTTGCGGGCTGCACGCGGGTACGAAGCGGGGCCCCCCGGGGAGCGTGGGCGAGGGATCACCCATTTATTTTATATGGATGACCTCAAGCTATACGCTCCTGGGGAGGGGGGGCTTAAGCTCCTCTTGAACATCGTAGCGACGTACACGCGGGCGGCGGGAATGGACTTCGGATTGGACAAGTGCGCTGTTCTTCATCTCAGGAGTGGGAGAGCAGAGGGTGTCGCGGCTGATGTTCGGCTGGTGGACGGGAGCGTCTTCAAACACCTGGACGCCGGAGGGTCTTATCGGTACCTTGGCATCGATCAGCGTTCTGTACAAAACGCTGAGGGTGTCAAGGGGGCCCTCCGCAGCGAGTATAGGCGGCGTCTCAGACGGATCTGGAAATCAGATCTGTCTGGGAAAAATAAGATCACTGCCACCAATATGCTCGCTGTCCCGGTCCTGCTCTACTCCTTTGGCGTCGTCAAATGGCGCAGAGACGAGCTTAAACAGCTGGACATCGGCACACGCAAAATAATGAACATCCAGTGGAGTCTGCACCCTCGATCTTCCACCCCGCGCCTCTATATGCTGCATCAGAGCGGCGGGCGTGGGCTCCTGGGATTGGAGTGTCTTCATGACCGCATGGTCCTCGGAATAGCAAGCGATGTAATAACGAGCTCGGACCCGCTCCTGGAGATTGTGCACCAGCATGAGCTTCATGGAGCGGGTGCTTTTCTTTATAAGGCGGCAGATCGTGCGGCAGAGACCCTCGGCTTGGAGTTCCGCCGGCGCCGGCGTCGTCCCTTGCCAATAGACTCCGTCGCTCGGTTGCCCAAGTCCCGACGTCGGCGGGCAATCAGGGCTGCCGAGCAGACTGTCCTGACTCGGCAGCACGTGGACAGACCCATGCACGGTGTGTTTTTTCACCACATCGAGGAACAGGGGCTGTCCACCCAGCTGACGTTTTCCTTCTTGCGGTCAGCTGGACTGATGTCCGAGACCGAAGGGTTTATCTGCGCCTGCCAAGACGGAGTCATCAACACCTTGGTCTATCGCAGTCGCGTTTTGGGTCAGCCTCTGCCGACCACTTTGTGTCGTGCATGCAAACAATCGCCGGAGCCACTAATGCATCTACTGTCGGCCTGCCCAGTATATGCAGTCTCCGGATATATCTATCGCCATAACGCGGCCCTAAGAGTGTTGTACTATCATCTACGGCACTCTTATGGGATAAACCGGGAGCCCGTGCCGCCTTATTTACCAGGAGATATTGAGTCCGTTGTCGTGGGCGAGAGGTGCAAGATTTATTGGAACTTCTCATTCGCGACCATCGGGCCGCTTCAAGCGACTAAGCCTGATGATGTCCTCTTCCATTTCGACGACAAGACGATATACGTCATTGAGTTCTCGGCTCCGGCCGAAGTGAACGTGTCTCGAAAGGAAGAGGAGAAACGGCTCAAGTATCAGCCTCTCCTGGCCGAGCTACGTCGTTTGCACCGAGGATTCAGGGTAACTCTCGTTGTCCTCATCATCGGCGCGCTAGGGGGGATGAAAGAGTCATTTGTATTGGGCCTCGCTAGCATACCGGTTTGCAAACCCGGTGTCCGGTTGCTGGCGGGTCAGATGCAGAAAGCGGTCATACTTGGGTCCCTCCGTTTACTCAGGCAACATGATTGTGGACTGCGGTAGCCGCTAACCCTCTGGCTTGAGGGAGCGGCTATCGCAGAGCGATATATCGGATTTTTCGCGCGACTTTTTGACTGAGCGGCAGCCGAGGTGATGTCGGAACCCTCGAGTGCCGTCCAGCGTTATTGTTCCGGTCTAGATTAAGACCGAGCCTAACCCCCGGGGGTAGGTGAATGTTTCCCAGTGCAAACTGAGGAAGTGCGTTGCCCGGAGCAATAAAGTCTATTAATTAAAAAAAAAAAATAATAATAATAATTATTATTATTATTATTTTTTTTAATAATTATTATTATAATAATAATAATTATTATTATTATTATTATTTTTTTTAATTAATAGACTTTATTGCTCCGGGCAACGCACTTCCTCAGTTTGCACTGGGAAACATTCACCTACCCCCGGGGGTTAGGCTCGGTCTTAATCTAGACCGGAACAATAACGCTGGACGGCACTCGAGGGTTCCGACATCACCTCGGCTGCCGCTCAGTCAAAAAGTCGCGCGAAAAATCCGATATATCGCTCTGCGATAGCCGCTCCCTCAAGCCAGAGGGTTAGCGGCTACCGCAGTCCACAATCATGTTGCCTGAGTAAACGGAGGGACCCAAGTATGACCGCCTTCTGCATCTGACCCGCCAGCAACCGGACACCGGGTTTGCAAACCGGTATGCTAGCGAGGCCCGATACAAAAGACTCTTTCATCCCCCCTAGCGCGCCGATGATGAGGACAACGAGAGTTACCCTGAATCCTCTGTGCAAACGACGTAGCTTGGCCAGGAGAGGCTGATACTTGAGCCGTTTCTCCTCTTCCTTTCGCGACACGTTCACTTTGGCCGAAGCCGAGAACTCAATGACGTATATCGTCTTGTCGTCGAAATCGAAGAGGACAACATCAGGCTTAGTCGCTTGAAGCGGCCCGATGGTCGCGAATGAGAAGTTCCAATAAATCTTGCACCTCTCGCCCACGACAACGGACTCAATATCTCCTGGTAAATAAGGCGGCACGGGCTCCCGGTCTATCCCATAAGAGTGCCGTAGATGATAGTACAACACTCTTAGGGCCGCGTTATGGCGATAGATATATCCGGAGACTGCATATACTGGGCAGGCCGACAGTAGATGCATTAGTGTCTCCGGCGATTGTTTGCATGCACGACACAAAGTGGTCTGCAGAGGCTGACCCCAAACGCGACTGCGATAGACCAGGGTGTTGATGACTCCGTCTTGGCAGGCGCAGAAAAACCCTTCGGTCTCGGACATCAGTCCAGCTGACCGCAAGAAGGAAAAGGTCAGCTGGGTGGACAGCCCCTGTTCCTCGATGTGGTGAAAAAACACACCGTGCATGGGTCTGTCCACGTGCTGCCGAGTCAGGACAGTCTGCTCGGCAGCCCTGATTGCCCGCCGACGTCGGGACTTGGGCAACCGAGCGACGGAGTCTATTGGCAAGGCGCCACGCCGGCGCCGGCGGAACTCCAAGCCGAGGGTCTCTGCCGCACGATCTGCCGCCTTATAAAGAAAAGCACCCGCCCCATGAAGCTCATGCTGGTGCACAATCTCCAGGAGCGGGTCCGAGCTCGTTATTACATCGCTTGCTATTCCGAGGACCATGCGGTCATGAAGACACTCCAATCCCAGGAGCCCACGCCCGCCCCTCTGACGCAGCATATAGAGGCGCGGGGTGGAAGATCGAGGGTGCAGACTCCGCTGGATGTTCATTATTTTGCGTGTGCCGATGTCCAGCTGTTTAAGCTCATCTCTGCGCCATTTGACAATGCCAAAGGAGTAGAGCAGGACCGGGACAGCGAGCATATTGGTGGCAGTGATCTTATTTTTCCCAGACAGATCTGATTTCCAGATCCGTCTGAGGCGCCGCCTATACTGGCTGCGGAGGGCCTCCTTGACACCCTCAGCGTCTTGTACAGAACGCTGATCGATGCCAAGGTACCGATAAGACCCTCCGGCGTCCAGGTGTTTGAAGACGCTCCCGTCCACCAGCCGAACATCAGCCGCGACACCCTCTGCTCTCCCTCTCCTGAGATGAAGAACAGCGCACTTGTCCAATCCGAAGTCCATTCCCGCCGCCCGCGTGTACGTCGCTACGATGTTCAAGAGGAGCTTAAGCCCCCCCCCTCCCCAGGAGCGTATAGCTTGAGGTCATCCATATAAAATAAATGGGTGATCCCTCGCCCACGCTCCCCGGGGGGCCCCGCTTCGTACCCGCGTGCAGCCCGCAAGGCGATTGACAAGGGTAATAGTGAGATGCAAAACAGGAGGGGGCTGAGAGAATCTCCCTGGATAATCCCCCTCCTATACCCCACCACTCCGGTCGACACGTTGCCTTCACTAGTCTTAACTGTGAAGCGTGTCTTCCAGAGCGGCATGAGTTGCTTAATGCATCCCACTATGTAAGGACTCACCGAAAGGCGTTTGAGTAGGTGTATAATCAGTTTGTGACTGACAGTGTCGAACGCCTTACGGTAGTCTATCCAAGCGACTGAGAGGTTACGCTTGTGCTGGACAGCGTCTTGCGTGATGCAGCGGTCCACCAGCAGGTTCTCCTTACAACCTCCCAGCCCCCTCTTGGATCCCCTTTGTTCGTGTATCTCCCGCCATGCAGGCTCGATCTCGCCCAGAACACGCTCATAAAGAATCTTTGTGAAGATCTTACAGAGCGCATTCAGACACGTTATCGGGCGGTAGTTCTCCGGATGAGACAGATCCCCTTTTTTGGGGATTAACACCGTTCTTCCCTCTGTCAGCCACGTAGGGATTGGCATCGTCCCATCGATGAACGACGAGAAGATGCGGGCCAGATGGGTATGGGTGCACGTGAATTTCTTCCACCAGAAGATGTTAATCCCATCCGGCCCGGGAGCGGCGTGGTTCCTCATGCTACTCACCGCCTTCTCCACCTCACCCCGCGTGACTGGAAAACAGTCGCCACGCTGACTCGGCTGTTGCCGACAGTACGTGTCGAACCGTCCCAGAGCTGGAGTGCTTTCATCAAAATGACCCGCCTCGCTATACAGCTTTCCCCAAAACCGCTCCACCTGAACAGCTGTTGGCGCTGTGTCGGGGGCAGGCGTAGGTGGTTGGAACCAGCGGCCTGGGTCAGAACGGAAGAGGGCGTTGTCTAACGCCCGACCCAGCCGCCTCTCTAGGGATTGCTTCGCAACCCCCAGGTTCCGCACCTTCTCCACGTAGTGTTCCTTCACAATAAGAAGGATAGCTTTGTTTAATGTGTGGTGACGGCATTTCAGTTCCGAGCTGATTTTTCGGATTTGAGGGGTAAACGCCCTCCCCGCCGTAATGAAGTCTAACACACACTGAACACGGGATGCCTGCCTCCGCGCTTCATTGATCTTATTCTGGAGCTGTGCAACGCGCCGCCGAGTCTTAGCCACAAACGCCGCCTTATCATTGCGTGTCTGAGGCTTCGACTCAAGAGCAGCGCGATACACAGCCCAGTTCAAGCTGAGGAGATCAGCGGTCTCGGGGATTGCTGCCGCGAGGGACTCATTTGCCGCTTCTAGGCAACCAGGCTGAAGAGAAAATTTCCCAGTGATTCTCTCCCTCCTTGTTCCCCAGTCCTCTGTCAAATCGACGCGCCAACGGGGGGGTTCCGACTGCCGGGGGGCTCGATTTTGAGGCCGTCCGGCAGAGCTCCGTGCGGAACGCGCGGAAGAGCGCCTGCCGGACAGCTCTGGTGGTAGTAACAAGAGATCGTAGCCTTGTCGTCGCAAGCGGGCAGCCTGGTCTCGCAGATGTTGTTGCGAGAGGTGTGCAAGCTCTGGGTGCTCTTGGCTCCACAGGGCCTGCAACCTCGCCATGTAGCCCCGCCGCGACGGTACGCTATCCCTCCAGCAGCGGATGAGGTCTCCCTTGAGTTCCTCCGTCCACTCGAGGCGCCGATTTCGAGCCGTGGTCGTTACCGTGGATCCTATCCGGGTGCCCCTCCCAACTGATCCTTGGTCCCCATCCGAGAGGGACCGGTTGTGGGGGGCTTGACTAGGTGGTGTTCGAACCTAGTTTTCGGCGTGCCAGGTGGTTGGCCTGGCACGTCGGTGGCTATTGCGGGGGAGTTGCGCTCCCCCGGGCGATGGGCACGCCAGCTTCCCTACGCCACCCTTATTATTATTATTTTTTAAATTAATAGACTTGTTATTATTGTTAACAATTGTTATTATTATTATTATTATTATTATTTATCAATGCAACCATGTTAGTATGTGTGCTGGTGCTAGCTGACTGAATCCGGAAACTGCTCATCCGTATTGCCCCATAGCTTGCTAGGGCAAACAAATTACATCAAATCAAATCAAATCTCTCTCTCTCTCTCTCTTTCTCTCTCCGTCCCTCTCTCTTGATGGTCATATTGAGTACCACGCCTCAATTCACACGAGAAAACCACCGAGAGATATACATACTAACTACTCCTAATTGAAAGGCCACAAAATAAAACGGTTTATAATATAAAACTTGGGAACCGTCGATATGTAGAGTTGGCATGCGCGATACGTAGGAACATGGGCAAAGATATGGCTTGCCTGGAAGAGATGGATCAGGAGGGCGAGAAAGAGCGAGAAAGAGGATAAAAGTGGCGCTTAGTTTGAGTATGCTCTTGACAAAAAGAAGTGGAGGCGAATTGAGAGGCGGAATAGCGTAAAAAATAAATGGTAGTTGGTCTGATTGATTGCCGTGCGTTCCCACCAACGTCTAGTCTCTCCAGCAAGACCGGCACTTTTTCCGCTTTTAAACGAAGAGCTATTTTCACCGCTGCCGAGGGTGTGCGAGAACCACGAAGAGGGTCAGAGAGAGAGAGAGAGAAAACCGTTGAGCTGTGCTCGATACTTGCCACATGGTTAAGCTTCCGGTGATGATTCGTGGCTACACGTATCTCCGTATACGTACGTATGGACTATTTCGTATGAAACCGAACGATCGCGCCCTCAATTTATCACGTTTTTCCGACTCACGAGGATTTTGTCTGAAATATTTGAGCTTAAGAGGTATGCATAACCTTGGAATTTCAAAAAATCGATTTTTTTGTTAAATTTATTTTCTTATTGCGTAGAGTCTTAACTTTGATTCGATTAAAAGATTTTGAAAAAATTCCAAAGATCGTCCGAGTTATGACTATTTTAGTGGAGCAGGACAGAACGTCCCGTTGCGTTACGGCTCTTGCGTTGTATGGTTTCTATGGGCATTTATATAATTTTGTCCAACCAGGCTATTTGATTGTTATACGGTGCAGGAATAGCAGATTGAAGATACGCAAAATAATTGTGATTTTATCTCAAGCAAGTAGTCCATACACCACGGCACTTTCTTACAATTAAATTTTTCAAATAACCCTTGGGACGAGGGAGTGCATTTCGTAGATAGAAATTTTAAATAAAAGATGTTTAATTATTCACTAGCTCCATTAGTTATGGAGATTTAAGCAAAGAAAATTAATCGCATCACCTCTCACTCATCGTTTCGTCCCTTTTACTCCTCGTTCCGTCTCTCTCATAAAAGTGTTCCTTGTTCATATCTAATGGAGCTAGCAAAAAAATGAAAGAGACATTTATTATTGTCAATTAAAAAAGAAACGGCTTTTATAACAAACTTTTTTCTACTAAATGCACTTTCTCGTCACAATCGTCATTATAACAATCAAATTGTTTATAATGAAAAAAAAACGATTCTAGACAAAAATACATGTTCTATTTGTATTACCCGTACCCGAAACCATAAAGAACCATCGAAGATGTTGAGCAGACCCAAATATTTGTATGCAAAATTGTATACGGAAAAAGTGAATTCAGTTCATTTTATTCTCTTGCGTTCATTTCTAAAGTATACTTTGCAATTTGCCTTACGTCATATCTCAAAATCTAATCGTCCTATTTACTTCAATGCGTTACCCTCAATTTCTATTAGAAATAGTTTAAAATGTATATGAACACGTTTCTCGCGTTTATGTAACGTAATTTTGAGTTTCGGCAAAAACGCCGTAATATTGATAATCGGCAGAAAATTTCCCATCGGCAAGAACTTCCAAAAGATGTATAATCCGAAAACAAATTTCGACCTTTTTGGCAGAGTTTTCACATTCACAGAGGTCCTGTGATTTCAAACAGCCGTAGCGGCGGTCGCATTTGAGTTTCAGGGACTTTGTGGAAGGTCTCCAAAAAGGATTTTGGTAGACCTAGGGAATGCCACTCGGATCATCCCGATATCTCGATTAGTTTTTCCCGGAAAGTGCACTAGAAAAATGGCCGAAAAAGATGCAAAGGGCTATGAAAGATTTTGCGAAAATCAATGGTCCGATTCTGAAATTCTGCCAAAAATCGACAAATTATCGTAGCCCCACGAATCAAGTGGCAGTTCTGAGGGCAAACGATTGTGACGGGCATGCGCGTATGGCGGAGTCCTAAATCGACATGGACAAAAAAAAACCGCGATTGATTGAGGGTACGTACTGTCGCCCCGGAGCAGAAAAAAAATATTCTTAATATTTTTCTACTAGACTCTATCGATGCATTAACCCCCCCCCCCCCCCCCCCCAACACATTTTCACTATCCATTGCCCTCCAAAACCTCAATTTCTATGAGAAATCGTCGAAAATGAACAAAAACACGTTTTATGCGTTGCAGGCGTATCAGAATAAGCTATGCAAGTTCTAATTGCATTAAATGGAAAGGTACCAGGATTTCCAAACTAAAACCAGGATTTCCCAGTCGAGAAACTCGACTGGGAAAGTTGGTGTATTTATTAAAAATAAAATTACTATAACGAGAAAGTAATAACAAGTTGTCGTATTCGAATAGAGCTTCTTTCCAAGCATAATGAACGGATGACTACTTCTATTTTGCGACAATTCCTCAATCGCCGAATTTTTGCACGAAACGACCCATACCTGTATGGAAAGGTAACCTGTCGATCATGAGTGATCGTTCTTGGATTGATCCAGGACTTCGGCAGACCGCAGCCAGCTGCGGATAATACTGAATTTCGAATCCAACACCACTGCAACAAAGTCGCGAGGCGAACACAGCGCCAGTCCACTATGGCACCGCGAATCAAACTCGCTCCAATCGACAGGACCACGTGCAGGTGTGGTCGCCCCCCCCCTCTCTCTCTCTCTGTCTCTCATACCTGGCTTCGTTGCAGATTCTGAACGTTACGTCACTTCGCGTTACACTTCGTTTCCACAGACAGAGTTCGCAATTCACGCGCATCGGGGCCCTTCATAAAAATGAGACAGAAAAAAATGACTCCCAATGAATAAGAATTTGTCTCGATGAATTATTAGGCAGCGCTGCGAAGTTCAGGGCTTTCAGCTGTAGAAATTAGATTGAACAACAGTTCCGTCAGAGAAATTTTTTAAAAATTGAGTCAATCGATTAATATCTGGTCGTATATATATATATATATATGGTTTATTTGTTTTTATCGTTTTTTCTCCATGATGTGCTTATGCATTATATTACATGGGAATAATTACAACAAACCTTATTATCTACATGGATACAGTGATTTTTTTATTCTCCGTTCTTATTTATGTTATTCTTGTTAATGGGTAATTTTATTTTACTAAACGTTTGCGTCATCCGTTAATAATCTCTACAATCCGATGTTCCCTTTTTATGCAGACAATTAATGCCAGCTTGGGGGGGGGGGGGCGGGGGAGACAGATTTTAAAAATCGTTTCGTCGGAGCTATACATCAATTTCTTTGATTCTCTTTTTTTCTTCACTGAGGACCTCTCATGTCACAATTTTCACACTCTTTTCTTTTTCTCTCGCTTTCTTTTTTGCTCGTATAATATAGTCTATGTAAACGTTATTATCTGTACAGCGAGTTTACAAGTAGTTTCATCAGTGTAGAGTATAATATAGCGTGTGTGAATTCTGCCCGCATGCGCGTTTTACTTTTTTATTCCGCCATGTGACAGCCGCTCATTGCAAGGCCTTTATCACAAGATTGTTTATGAAGCATTCCAGACCAATATGTTATGCACATAAATTTCACATGCGCAAAAAGAATTTTTTTCAAATTTGAAAATCCGTTTTAATACATTATTACTCAATCATTCCAGAGGCGGGGATGAAAAGTAAAATACTATGAACAGTTGTGATTAGTGAATCGAGACTGGCGAAGTATTATCACGAGAAAAGAAGCCAATTTAAATCATCTGATTGAATTTCAATTAGCCCGAAGGTAGTTCGAACTGGCGTAGAATGCTACAAAATTATATATTTGGCTGAAATTTGTAGAAGCTATCAAAGGCTTTCGTTGCAAATCCGATTATAACTGCGAGAGTGTACGAAAGCCATATATACAGGGTGTCCCAGAACTGAATGTGTTCCCTGAAATGGCGGGGTTGGGGTAAAATTTTCAGTGGATTGATATGAGCATGTGTAGGTCTCAGATCAAGCTGGCGGGAGCACCGCACCTACAGGCACCACTACTCGTGCGTATCGCTCACCGATGTACGCCGGCTCATCGGGCGCTCCGGTTTGGCCCGCCTTCAAATATTAATAAATCCGGGGCTGGTCTGAAACCCATACATGCTTATATCAATCGACTCAGAATTTCACCCCCAACCGCCTATTTCAGAGAACGCATTCAGTTCCAGGATACCCTGTTTATATACATACCAACCCCCGCAACCATACACATTTACGCATACGTACAGAGTACGTCAATAGAATCCGGACATGGAAAAATCGTTCCGTATGCATATTAAAAAGCTCTATTCGAACATATCGGATTATTACAGATGATGGGATAATAGACTCCCTCATCCCCAAAACGGGTGAAAATTTTCGAAACGGAGCCCCGGATCGCACGAATTCTGCTATTCTTTTGATGTGCTTCAGAGTCCTCGTAGCCTTCTCTCGCAATTGAATCTTCATCGCTGGGTTGGTAGAGTCCCTCCTGCAACTTCTCTGGAGCAGCATACCTTTGCGCAATGGCACAAACTGGTGGTTGACGGACCCATAAAACTTGCCTGTCTCGTCTTGTATCCATCTGATAAAAAACATTTCGGCTATTGCTGCTTTTCAATTGCATGGACTATATTTTTATTTTATATTTTATTTTATAAAAACGAAATTCACTTGCCAACTCCGGTAGAACTATAATATAGCGATAATTTTGGATTGAGTTTTTTCGAATTCTAGTAGCGCACATATACAGCGTACATGCCGGCATGTGCATCTATATGCGTGTATATATATATATATATATATATATATATATATATATATATATATATATATATATAACTGAATTGCAAAACATCGTAGTGTAGTATACATATACCGTCTTTCAGTTTACAGTCGCGAGCCAAAAAAAATATCTCATTTATTTAAAATAAAACACTTTTCATTCACTTGTCACTTTCATTTCGCTCTCACGTCACGAGAAGATCCTTTCTTTCTCCCCCCTCACATGTCGGGAAAACCTCTGCTTAAGGAAAGATTTTTCACTCTTCTAACACAAACCAGTCCGTTCGGGAAATTCTCACATCGGTACAAATACCTACCTACGGATGTAAATTTTGTCATTATTACACTCAAGGTTTTTTTTCTCGTATCGTATCACACATGTTCAAATCACTCATCACGCACACATACAATTCTGTACGGAGCTCGTCATTAACTCTATATATACCTGGGTACTAGTAATATTTGTTACATTACTTTAATTTTATTTATATAAATTTTAACGACTGCTATGATTTCGGAATCGAGTGGTGATTATCATTCGATTGATCGACGCTGACATACGCGTACCCTGAAAATAGAACATCGCACGTCTTTATCCTATTATTTTCCATATAAGCGTTTTCGAAATTCCATTTCTTGTTATCCTTACTATTATTATTTCTATGTTATGCGGACATGTATAAACACCGAAGCGCACTATCCTCGTCGCTCGTTCAGGATACATTTTTCGTTTTACGACGATGCCGTAGCACCTTTGGTAACGGTGATAAATATTTTACCGCGTTTTTCTCCAAGTATTAAGTATTATAAGTGCACTAGAGAAAAGCGAGGACGAAAGAAAATTCCTTTGTCGGTCACATCGAGTACATATTTTCACACAGTGCTTGGCGAACCGGATATGGTTTATGACCTAACAGGAGCCTGTGGTGTGCCTGATAATAACCACACTTACATAGCCCAATGTATGCAGGTCTATACAATTTACTGGATAAAAAAAAGTTAAAATGCATTAACATTTTTTTTTTGTACCCTTTTGGACATAGTGTTCAACATTTCCAATCCAATACCTGTTTCTCAAAATTCTCGTCAACAATTACACAATAAATTGTTATCGTGTTCATTTAATTTTTCTGTAAACGCAAACGTGTAGAAACTTAAAGAGACCGTACCTCTGTTACGCTTGTACTACTTGAGTTTCATCGATGGGTCTCACAAGGAAAGCGTTCCCGGTGTCCCCCGTTGAGTTTATTTCACTTGTAATATGTTGTTCTTCATTACAATCTAAAAGACACATTGTCTCTTTTATTCGGCGGAAAAACTGTTTTAACCTCTCGATGACCACTTATATTTGGCCACGGTTTTGACACACTGGGTCAATTTGACCCGGATGGTCCTTCATCCACCTGCCATTAACAACCCTTCGGTCGCTTTTGATTGAAAAAAAATCCAACTATACGCTTTAACCATTTCTTAATGTGTCTGCATAATTGAAATTCGGAGAGTATAGAATTGAATTGTTGTACAAAATAGTTTAACACTTTCATTTTTGGGAACGTGAGCATTTTATTTGGAATACGTCTCGGCCAAAACGGGTCAGTGTGGCTCAAACGTGGAACGAAATACAATCTAAAAGTTTAACAGCGTTGGTGTGAATTTTCTTGTTTCGCATTTCTGTAGTCAAGATGTAAAATCGAAACCATTTAGAGAATAGTATTTATGGCACATAATGAACAATAGATTTTGTTCCATTTTGACGGGAAGAATAGGTAGAAAAGTATCGGGGTAGAAAATTAAAGAATTGTTATAACATAAGCCCTATTCTTTATATTTCAACGATACAATTTGCATGTGAACGACCTAAAAAATGTAGGAGATACGTATTCTTGCGTTGTTCAAAGAAAAAAAAACTAGCGAACAAACGTAAATAGAATTGGCTGGTAGGCTTTCTCAAATGCGGTAGGTTTCTTTGGAATACGAAGAATTGTTCTCTTGTTATGAAGGCTTTTAAACAGTCAATTCCTAGTCTCCAATCTCTTTATCCGTTTTACCTCGTCAGAATTGAAGAAAGTCATTTTTTTATTAGCCGCCATGAGCATTGTGCTCCAATTCATCAGAATTAAACATGTCGACTGATAATATGCTGAATTGAAAGAATCACAGTGAAGGTCTAACTTTGAGGGTCTATTCCACCCCTTCAAACGGTCATTCAAATGCTTCAAACCCCTTGAAATTGAGCGGAATTGAACCCTTATACTTTTGTACCAGTCGAAAACTCCAGAATTGAATAATAATGTATTGTTCATTATTTGCTATGAGCATTATGTTCCAACTGGTTTCAATTACATATATTGACTAAGAATATTTGATACTGGAAAAATCACACTGACTATGTTTAGCTTTAAGGGTGAATTTCACAGTTTTAAAACGGGTTTCCGCTGTTAAAATAATACGTGTCTTCGATGAAGTAAAACATATAATAAATAGAACAAAATGAGAGGCGAGCATCGGATACGGTTTCCTTGTTAGAAACGTAGCGAGTCGATTTAGAAAATAGTGTTTTTTGTCTTTGTAATGTCCCAAATTTCCAAACGTCCGAGCACCAGAGAAATCGTGAGATATTAACGCAAGGGGAAGCGAATATGTATGCTCATGCATTTATATTCCCAAAGAAAGGTAATTGTTTTTCAAAGTCGATAAAAAATATTGAGCAAAAATCTTTTGCCGATGATTAAAGCGCGGTTTTCAGTTCTGAAGAGAATTTAAACATTTCAATCATCGAGCATAGTAACGATCTATTTTTCGAAAAAAAATTGCAGGCATACTCATGACGAGTAGATTGATTACTTTTCCTAGTGATGCACGAAACAAACTCTCCGTACTCTTTGAATCCATTCCACACCATTTTACTTTTTCGGTTAATAGCGACTGGACGTACGGTTTAGGGTTAGAAACTTAGGCCACTGAAGCATAAAATTTGAAGAACAAAAAATCGTTTTTTTTTTCTCGTCTCTGACTCCACGTACGAGATATTCCGCATATATAATATAAGTATGTATGTACAAATATCGATATTAAAGAGAAACGTGGTTGAGTACGAAACGCTTCGCCATGGCAGGCAGTTCGATATGGCATTTCTAGCAATTCCAGATATTTGGTCATTAACGAGGGAAGGATATATTTACAGAGAAGCTTTCGGTGGCCGGGTAAAGGTGAGGAGGGAGGGGGGAGAGAGCGAGAGAGAGAGAGAGGAACTATAGGGAATTGGCGCTAGCTAACGTCATGCTCATTAAGTCGTTGGGTCGTTAAGTCGTTTACCCGGAACTGACCGCGAATCGCTCTTTTGCTCTCCCTCTCTCTCTCTCTCTTTCTCTCTCTCTCTCTCTCTTTCTCTCTCTCTCTCTTCACCTCTACCGCTCGTTCTTTATTGATCTCTCTCGCTCCTCTCACCCCCTGTATAGCTAAATTATCTTCAAGGAGAAACGGAGAACACCAACGCAGTTCTATATCTGGGAATCTCAAATAAAACGAATCAGACTCGCGGTTTCACGAGAAAACTATTTCAAGTAAATACTTTATTCGAATTTGACGAAATACATTCTCGCTTATCGAGGAATTCCCGTTCAGTCAAATTATTTTTACATTTACCGATAAGTGACTTATATCCATCAAGTCCAATAATTATGCCAGCTACTTCGTTATTATTATCAAATTAATAATGACAAATTATGTTCGACAGCAAAAACAAAAAAACTGTTATTGCCACAGTTCCGTCACAAACGCTTCACTTTGACTTCAATGCAACGAAATACCCGATAACATCAGATACATTCTGTGAGGGTCATTTCATTCCTCCGTTATCCATTCTCACAGTGTGTCCAATAAATAATTGAAAAAAGAAGAATGGATTCACTAGTGTGTACATTGCGAGGAACCGCGATACCGAGGACGCCTGCAGAATTATGGTTACCGTGTCTATTCCCACAGAAGCGAAGCGGAGCGACCTTAACGATAATACAACATTGGACGACTAATTGCTATTGACATATAAAAAAGAAGCACATTAAACTTGACGGTAAACATTTCACGACCGTTCACGAGGAACGATCCAGCTGCAATGTTATATGGTCACGTATTATGGAACCGGACGGTGAAAAAAATCATTGATCACGAAATAAGTATCTCGAGAGACGATAATCGGAAAAACAATTTTGTCCAAGAGCGACCGGAAAATCGATAGCTCGTTTATCGAACGTTCAAGCAAGTGCGAAACTCGCGATAACAAGACACGCTTAAAAAACTGTAGAAAACGAACAAATGTATCGTCTTAAATTTCTATCTGAACTTTTTGCACCATCATAATGACCGAATTTCTAAGTATACTTAAGTGGTCAATAGTAGTATAAGTTCGAAAATATGTTTTACAGTATTCTTTCAACGTGGAATTAGTTCCCCCAAAATGATTAACAACTTTGAAAAGAAAATTAAAAATCTTTTTATTCCTTTTTTGCACCCAATAGTTGATTCAAAACTATAAAAACAATGAGGGTTATAATACTACTGTAAAATAATATATCATACTATAACGAAGTAATAATTATAATAATAAAAAATAAAGACGCCTACGTTCTTTGTTACGTTTGTTACTTTGATGGTATTTACTCGGCGTCCTCGCCTCGCATTTCCGTTGCTAATGTCATGTCAGTCTGAAAGGGGTGAAGATAGGAGTAGAAATGGAAGCCGGTGTGCGTGGTGCATGAAACATGATGGCGGATGAGCGAGAGCGGTGACGATGTGAATCCAGGCGGACTCAATAAAGCCACACGTGGGAGCAGGTCTCGTGTCGTAGCGGCATGGACAGCAAACGGACGCGCTACACAAGAGAAATTTCGATATGTGTGTGTGTGTGTGTATATATATATATATATATATATATATATATATATATATATATATATATATATATATATATATATATATATATATATATATATATATATTAGACTGATTAAAAAAAAAACATGATTTTTTTTCCTTCGGGATTCTCGTGCTATTGTTGGGCACTAATAAAAGAAAATTTCTCTAAAAAGATGGGCGCGGTCACTCAATTTTTAGAGGTGGCTATCTCGACTTTTTTGTATTTGAATTTTTTTAAACGAATGTATTGCATTTAAGCATAGTCACGTCTTCGGGTTACGGATAAAAATCACATCCAGCAGCTATTTCGTAACAAAAATAAACTCTAACAATTTGAAAAGATTGTAATATTCACAATTCAAATCCAGGTAGATCAATAATGGCGTCTATACTACTCTCTTTATTCATGTAGATTTATTTATACGCATTAACATTTCGCACTTTTTACGAAAAATTAAATTATAAGCTTTCATTCATAAATCATGTATTTACATTTTCAAAATGCTACACTTATATTATCTTCAAACTCATTTATATTTATTCCCAGTCACTGTGCATAACATCGCGCATCGTGGTGTTGTTTTCTTTCAATGTGACTCAATTAAAGACAATTTTAAACAATGGCCCGGAAAAATGAAGACAAGACAATTTGGCTAATCGGCAAGGAAATTCCGAAAATAAGTACCCGTCATTTACCGTCAAATCGGAAAGTTTTGAGTTTGTTCTTTTACAAACATAACAGAGAAAAACTGACCATACGTCGAAGTGCACACGAAACGATGAATGAAGTTTTCGAACAATGGAAATGTGCTGAAATTCCAACACGTCGATTGGATAACGCAATCTTGAAATTAATAAAACTCCATCTAATCTGGAAAAAACTTTTAAAAAATCGGGTTTAAAAGAAGTTGCCGTCACAATGGAGAAATAATCGAAACGTGTGATAGCAAAAATAACCGCCCAAGTTCGTTAACATTTTGGGCAGAACGAAAATGTGCAACGTTGAACAGTTTGTCCAAATCTCTCTTAAATTTACTCTCCTTCAATATTTGTGAGGGCAAATTCTTTTTAACCCGATTTTTTAAAAGTTTTTTCCAGACTAAATGGAGTTTTATTAATTTCACGATTGCGTTATTCAATCTACGCGTTGGAATTTCAACACATTTCCATTGTTCGAAAACTTCTTTCATTGTTTCGTGTGCACTTCGACGTATGGTCAGTTTTTCTCTCTTATGTTTGTAAAAGAACAAACTGAAAACTTTCCGATTTGACGGTAAATGACGGGTACTTATTTTCGGAATTTCCTTGCCGATTAGCCAAATTATGTTGTCTTCGTTTTTCCGAGCCATTGTTTAAAATTGTCTTTACTTGAGCCACATTGAAAAAAAAACAACACCACTTACAAATGCGCTGCGCCAATACAAAATGGCACCACGGATGCGCAGTGACTTGCGCAGTGGTATGCGCGATTTTATGTACAGTGGCTGGGAAGAAATATAAATGAGTTTAAAGATAATATAAGTGTAGCATTTTGAAAATGTAAAAATACGATTTATGAATAAAAGCTTATAATTTAATTTTTCGTAAAAAGTGCGAAATGTTAATGCGTAAAAATAAATCTACATGAATAAAGAGAGTAGTATAGACGCCATTATTGATCTACCTGGATTTAAATTGTGAATATTGCAATCTTTTCAAATTGTTAGAGTTTATTTTTGTTACGAAATAGCTGCTGGATGTGATTTTTATCCGGAACCCGAAGCCGTGACTATGCTTAAATGCAATACGTTCGTTAAAAAAAATTCAAATACAAAAAAGTCGAGATAGCCACCTCTAAAAATTGAGTGACCGCGCCCATCTTTTTAGAGAAATTTTCTTTTATTAGTGCCCAACAATAGCACGAGAATCCCGAACGAAAAAAAATCATGTTTTTTTTTTTGAATCAGTCTAATATATATATATATATATATATATATATATATATATATATATATATATATATATATGTTTTTTCAGTGTCTGCCCTTTTCCACTCTCCTTCTCATGCATTCCGGCATTCTCAGACCCAAGCTTTCTCAGACACCAAGCTCAGAACGCATCTACTGCGAAGGTGAAAACGTGATATTTGTTTATCCAAGAATTTCTTACGTAAATGAAAAATAATGTTCAAACGATTTTCAACACTTGTAAGGGAATTGAGCCATTCAGTTATAATAAATTTAACGCAACTCGGCACAAAATTCTCCATCTATGAGGAAGGTGCGTATGTTGCAGGGCTCTCAAGCTGAGGGTGTTATTCATAGTTGTGTGTTCATACCGAAAGCGTTACCCGTGTTGTGCGATTTCACAGTGGAGGCACACCAGACATATCAGAGGGAGAGAAGTTGGTGACAGAGTTGTGTGTCTTTGCAAGGTTCGAACGAGACGCCTCCCGCCGCAAGCGTCCGCCAACGCTCTTGATTTCGTAGAGTGCGTGTACTGGATGCTTCATCTCTGTCCACGTCGCGTTATTTCCGTGCTTCCACTGAGGCAATCCGTGAATTTCTCTCTCTCTCTCTCTCTCTCTCTCTCTCTCTCTCTCTCTCTCTCTCTCTCTCTCTCTCTCTCTCTCTC